>JACXGM010019055.1:0-18631 GCA_016801145.1 Umbra pygmaea | reverse complement strand
TCAACCAGGAGTTTAGAATGTGGTCCATTAGATCAACCAGGAGTATAGAATGTGGTCCATTAGATCAACCAGGTGTTTATAATGTGGTCCCATAGTTCAACCAGGAGTTTAGAATGTGGTCCATTAGATCAACCAGGAGTTTAGAATGTGGTCCATTAGATCAACCAGGTGTTTAGAAGGTGGTACATCAGCTCAAACAGGAGTTTAGAATGTGGTCCATTAGATCAACCAGGTGTTTAGAAGGTGGTACATCAGCTCAAACAGGAGTTTAGAATGTGCTCCATTAGATGAACCAGGTGTTTAGAATGTGGTCCAGTAGTTCAACCAGGAGTTTAGAATGTGGTTCAATAGTTCAACCATGAGTTTATAATTTGGTACAATAGTTCAACCAGTACTTTATAATGTGGTCCATACTGTCCAAAAACAGGTACCAGGAATTTAGAATCTGGTCCAATATTTCAACCAGTAGTATAGAATGCAATCCAACTGTCCCAAATCAGTGACCAGGAGCTTAGAATATAGTTGAATAGCTCATCCAGGAGTTTAGCATGTGGTCCAATACTTCAACCAGGAGATAAGTATGTGGTTCAATAGTTCAACCAGGAATTTAGAATGTGGTCCAATAGTTCAAGCAGGAATTTAGAATATGGTCCATTAGTTCAAACAGGAGTTTAAAATGTCGTTCATTAATTCAACCAGGAGTTTAGAATGTGGTCCAATTGTTCAACCAGTAGTATAGAATGCAATTCATACTGTCCCAAATCAGTGACGATGAGTTTAGAATGTGGTCCATTAGATCAACCAGGAGTTTAGAATGTGGTTCAATAGTTCAATCAGGAGTTTAGAATGTGGTCCAATAGTCCAAGCAGGAATTTAGAATATGGTCCAATAGTTCAACCAGCAGTTTAGAATGTGATCCAATAGTTCACCAAGAATTTAGAATGTCGTTCATTAATTCAACCAGGAGTTCAGAATGTGGTCCAATTGTTCAACCAGTAGTATAGAATGCAATCCAGACTGTCCCAAATCAGTGACCATGAGTTTAGAATGTGGTCCATTAGATCAACCAGGAGTTTAGAATGTGGTTTAACACTACAACCAGGAGTTTAGAATGTGGTCCATTAGTTCAACCACAAGGTTAGAATGTCGTCTCATAGTTCAACCAGGAGTTTAGAAGGTCATCCATTAATTCAACCAGGAGTTTAGAATGTGGACTAATAGTTAATCCACTAGTTCAGAATGTGGTTCATACTGTCCCAAAACAGTAACCTCGAGTTTAGAATGAGGTCTAATTGTCAAACCCGGAGTTGGAATGCGGTCAAATCTTGGTGCATAAAGGGCCAACCGAAAACCACTTCTGAAATCACTGTCTTAAAAACCGTCATGAGTCTGCACTGTAAAAAGTGTATTTCAGTAATAGTACGTTTTTTGAGTGAGTCCCATTCAGATTTCTGCTTTAATGAAGGTAGTCTACTTTTGTGGATCATACTGTATCAATTTGAAATTACACTTTGTTCTTCAACTTGCTGTTATTATTCCTGCAAATGTGCTTGAATTAGGTTTATTTCTGTATTTTGCGCCTAACATCATATGTCAACATGTCCCTGACTTTATTGTTGCAAGTTGATTAAATACTAATTATATTTCATTTTTAAACCTAATGCAAACTGTTAATGGTTTAATTCATTGCAACCATTAGTGAGATAAGTGTTCCTGTCAATGTAGTTTAGCCAGTCCTGCTCAGTTTAAACATATACCTTACCAATGCAGTGCTTTAGAATACAGTTTGTGTGTAATCAAATATTACAACTGCTGTATGTTCAGTTGGAGTCAAATTAGTAAAAAATGTATCTGACATATTTCAATAAGAAGTCATGCTTTGATATATACAAATCTGACAAATTGACTCAAATGCATTTTGTATTTCAACCATACTATTGGGTTGTAAAGAAGCAGTACTTTACTTTTGATAAAAGCAAATAATTGAGTTGAAAAACTTTGAGTGGATTTGCCATTTTAAGTTGGATTAATGCAAACCATTGATTTGAAATAAATCTAACTATGTGACTTAAACTGATTGTGTTAATACAACCTGTTAACTTTATTAAAAAAAAATTATATTGTATTACCAATTGCAGTAATTCAATTAGGTTGGTCCAACTAGTCTCTTTTTCCAGTGTGTAATGGATATCCTAAACATTTGTTTGGAAATACCATTCGCCGCTTTCTCCACAAATGCAAGTTAAGGCTTTACTATGTAGCCATATTTTATCAACACAATAAGCACCGTTAAGTCTCTGGGCTCGGTCTCATCTGAGATGGAGAGTAGCACAGTGGAATCATGTTTTGTTGTCTGATGATTTCAAATAGTTTTTGGACTAACAAACGTTTTGTTTTTTACATTTTCCATACTGTCCCAAATTTTTCAGAATTGGGTTTGTACGAAAAAGGAAAACATATAGTGTTCTGTCTTTCAAAAGTTTCAAAAATATATTTTTTTCACCAGAACAGTGACAATTCCACAGAAGCGTCAAAATGCTCCTCGTATATTGAATTGGAGAGCTGCACTGTTTTGGTCAGATGGGAGTATTACAGGTGGAGGGGCGAGAGGTGAGGGGCAGACAGTGACATTCACGCAGTTCAACGTGGCGACATTGACACGGATAGTGAGATATCCGCCCCGCCGTGGCTCACCATCGCCCACCAAGCTGTTATCACAGTCGTTGCTGTTTCCAGGTCGCAACCCTCAGCGGCGCTGGCATTATTGGGGCGCGGCTTGGTGCCATGCTGTGGCTCTTCTATCCCATTGTCCGCGGGCAAAGCGTGGCCATGAGCCGCTGAGCCACCCTGGCAACCATCTGCCCTATTCTGCTACCATGGTCCCGTTCAGTGCAGGCATGCCTCGACACATTCGAAGACAAACTCAAAAGTCTCTGTGACAAATACAGGGCAAGTGGTGGACAATGAAACACAAAGGTTTCAGGACAGGGCCACCTGAAAAAATTTGAAAGATTACAAATACAGATAAAATAGCAATTATATTAAAGAGAATTTAGAGTCATGCAATAATTTAGCTTCAACAACAACGTAGAATATATTATTATACTGGAATTCCGAGAATTTGCAATAGTAGATTAACCATGTATATTATTAGAAACTCTTAAAAGCTCTTTGAGAACATACATATATTTTTCATCAACAAAAGCATTTGTGTAATCACTATATTTGCTATAGCCTACATGCTACATTATATGTGTTCCTCACTATCTAATAGTAATAACTTCTTTCCGAGGCAATGCCACCGAAATCCACTGTTTCAAACTCAGTGAGCACAGATGACATCATGAACCTGAACCAACAATGATGGATGACTGGTTCTGAGATGTGGTTGAAGCTACTGTAGCAATGGTTAGGTTCTGTGGTACAACTATAAACCTCAAAAAGAGCTCATTAATAGGAAGCAACTTTCTAGCTGCTGTTTTCACAACATCCTACAGGTTAGCACCTGCACACTTTTGATAAATAGTTGGAAAGAAATGCCAGTGCCAAGAGTGGGCAAGTATTTTCAGTTCAAAGCAAGTGGTATTTGACAGAACCATTAGCGGAGGGGAAAATATCATAAAAACACATGTAAATAGATTCAGTATATAAAAAGTAGAATTTTCCAAATGCTACTTTCACTTTATATCTAACTTCTTAAAGCAGACCTCTCTCCTTGAGGAAGAATTTATTATTCTCGAGTAGAGTGAATTATTTTTCTTAATGTCAAAATGACAGCTTTTATACCTTGTCAGCCTTGGGATTGAAAACAGCAATCATTCAGTTACCGGTGCTACACTCTAAACACAATTCCATTATACGAGTTACTGTTCTCGTGACTCAGTGACAAACATGCATCTGCAGGTAATAATGACATACTGTAAGGCTAGCTTGTTAAACAATTACCATCCATAGAATGCTGCAAAGAGGTAATATGAAAATAAATAATATTGTTTAGAAGCCAAGACTGTGAAATAAGCTGTAGCAGTTTGAGAGGTTGTGATGTTCTTCCTAATACACAGCCTAAGACACAAAAGACATCCCTGTTTGCCTGACCTCTTGCATTAATTCTGCTTTTACAGGTAATGGGCCAAATGTATGCACTGTACACTAGCACCCAAGATGCATTTCACCATACAATGCACTCTGATTCAAACACTTTGTGTGTTATCTATTTATTTTAAAGGTCGACTCAATTTAATTTTTATCTGCATTTGCTATTTTATTTTTAAACATAGTTTTTTCCATGTTTGACAAATTAGGGATCCTAATAAAATGCTTCGTTTTGTCTTAATCCTAAGTACCATTATTTAACCAGGGAAGTTGTCAAGGAACCAATTCATATTTGCAGCAATCACCTGGGAACAATAAGGGTTAATTAGCTCACTGACATAATGACACCTTGGCAGTTAAGGGATTGAACTGGGGACCACATGGATGCCCAAACCACTAGGCCAGCAGTGAATAAATACCTAGCTATATATATTAAACTTAGTGTCAGCAAAGCGCACAGCGAAAGTAACAGCCATTTTGAATATCCAACCCTCATGTTTATTAAACCAGCTTATGCTTTCTGCCCTGTTTTGCCTATTTCCATTCAAGTCCATGGGAATGTATTCTCACTGATAGTAAGCCTTCATAGTAGATCATGATGTCAGCATTTGGTATACAACTATTGGAAACATACACTTCTGACCCTAGTGTCTAGAATGTCAGACTATGTTTTGTATTCAATGACATCCAAAGATTTTGTTTCTTGTCGCTGCCACCCATGTTTTACCAATTTGTATTCCAACACATGGACTTCTTACCACAGTATTACAAGCTTTGACAATGCAACTATGATGTCACTGACAATTATTCGAACCACATGCATTGACTCTGGAGTCAACAAAGTCACAATAAACAAAGAAAAACTGAAATGTTCTTTTTTTTTAAAGTTGTGTGCGTCTTTCAGTCCAAATTGTGTGGATATAGTCTTTGTGACTGCAAAATTATGTAGACAGTTTGAATTCGGGGTTTGTCCCTAGGGGTGACAGTTGAAAGGTAAGGGGTACCGACTTTGCTGAACAGTTACTGGGGAGATAGGCAGGCCGCTTCCCCACGCCATAGACTCAAGGCGGAGTGGGGCGGGACTGGGCGGGGCACAAAGCTGCATTACTCCCAGATACATCTTCTAGTGTCAGACAAGGTGGCTTGTGTTGGCTTATCACCACTGCCCAGGGTGCCCCAATGTCTTGCAAACAGTGACCAGCTCCACTAGGAAAGACACCGTCCCCCAAACATCTCTTTTAACATGCAAACACCCTGCCTTTGTCTTTCTCGACTCCTGGTGCTGTTTAGTAGCCCCCGTCCCATCACATGGCTGCAAAGAGAGAAGGGTCCTCGACAGGGAAATGATGGAACCTTGTTTGATTGAACCGACCAACCGACGCTTCCTCTTAACCCAGAATTAAATTAATTTGAAAGGTTTGCTCTATACCATTTGGAGTAATATAGGATAGGTTTGCAATAAATCTGGTTCAGTGAAAAATGTAAAAAAAAGTTGTATTACCATTCATCATCCATTGGAATTAATGTAATCTTTGATTTCCATACTTTTAAATGTATAGTTTTTTTGTTGTGGTCTATAGTGCTAAAAGGACAGGAGGCAGAAGCGAGAGCTTCAGTTGAAAACAAACATACTTTAATATGGAAAATACTTTCACAGAAATAAACATGCTTTGTGTAGCTAAACATCACAATCACATTCTTCTTTCAAAAACACACACACCAATTGACATGAAAAAAATAAGTGACAGTTACATACAAAAATGACAGGACATAAATACTAAACTAATTACTAATTGAATGTAGCTGGGAAACTAATTAACACAATAGATTGGACAGCTGAAATCATGTGATATGGGGAGCGGAAACCAAGAGGCACCAGAGGAAGTCATCTAGGAGGGAGGGTGGAAGGGCAGCATACCCTCGGCTTGGGGGTGATCCATCTAGAGGGCTATCCCGATGGCCCCGCCTGTTGTAGCCGTAACGGGGGGGGAATGGAGGCACCCGCCTTACCGAAGGGATTAGCAGCAGTGGCCAGGAGAGAGCTGGGGACCCCCAGAGACCTATCTAGCCACTGCAGATGTGAGTCCCTCGAAGGATTTGGCTGCTACTGCAGGAGGGTTGCTGATGGTCTCTGAAGCAACTGTCTCCTCCCTGGTGGTCTCAGCTGCAGGTGACTGTGGTGGACCCCCGGGGTACTCTGCAGCAGCACGAGGGTCGATGGTGGACTCTTCCTCAGCTGGTAGGACACTGGCGGTCTCCTCTGTCAGTGGAGGTGGACCCCCGGGGTTCTCTGCACCTGCAGGTAGGTTGCTGGTGGTCTGAGGGGCCAACACCCCTGGCTGTGGCGTTGGAGGAGGAGCCCCTGCGTTGGCCGCAGTCTGCAATGTGGCAAGCACCTGTGAGGACTGGGGTATGGCCAACATTGAATGAGGAGAGGGGGCTCCACCCCCTCCTCGGACACTTGGGTTGGGTCCCCTGGAAGAGGCACAGCCAGCTAATCCACCGATGTGAGCACACCACTAATTAATTAGGGTTTGTGCTTTGTGGATCACTGTCCACGTCCCCCTCACCTACCTCCTCTTCTGCTCCATCCTGGTCCGGCTCCCAGCTGATGATGTCCCTTTCTTCCTCGCCAATCTCTGTCTCACCGTACTGCTCCTGCTCCTACTCATCCTCCATCCAAGCGGGCTGTGTACACCCGCTATATTTCTCCCCCAAAAAGTCATTCGGAAAATCAGGTCAACTTTTTCCTTTTCGTCGTGTGGGGGGGGTGGCTTGCCCATGACTGCACTGGAGAGTGCATCTCTCTCCTGCGCCAGTCGCTTCAGGTCTTCAGTACCGCTGAGCCTACCCAGCACCCAATAGGGAGTTCTGAAGGGATTACACCGCTGTTCAACCAACCCAATGCTTGTGTAGTAGCAAGGATAGTCCTTCAGCTCCCAGATGCTACGAGGGTGGCACAGATGATATTGTCAAAGGCCTACTTTGTTCATTTGCTGCCTCTTGTTTTTGGTCGCTCATTCTGTCACAGCTGCAGTACTTATGATAGTAGTAGTTACTGTTGTAGTCCATGGTGCTGAAAGGACTGGAGGCAAAACAAGAAGGTTTCAGTTGAAAACAAACATACTTTAATGCGGAAAAGTTTTACAAAAAACACGCCTTGTGGGGCCAAACATGACAATCGTAATTGTCGTTCAAAAACACACACACACACAGACTGACATGAAAACAATAAGTGACAGTTACATACAAAAATGACAGGACATAAATGTGAAACTAATTACTAATTGAATGTAGCTGGGAAACTAATTAACACAATTGATTGGACAATTGAAACTATGTGAAGGGGTCATGTGATATGGGGAGCGGGATCCGAAACAACACACTTCACCCAGGGAAGAAAGAAAAAAATACATACAGGTGAGAACAAAAAATTTAGATGTCGGCTACCCATAACTCCAACAGGATTATTTAATCAATGTTGAAAAACACAAGACGAATGTTGGCCATAATACAAAGTATCTTTTAACCTTAGCTTGTCCTACTTTCTACAGCTCATATCGTTAATGGGAGCATTCGCACACAGCATGAGCAAGAGATGACATCAAGGTGGGGAGTCATTTGATCTAAGAGTTCAGACCATTGAGAGGTGGGAAATAGAGGTTGAAGAATGGGGGGGGGGTCACCCTCCTCTTGTCTGGACCACACAGAGCTGCAGACTGTTCCTGCTGCCAGGGCAGATGGGAAAGACATGGTGTCCACCAACAAAAAGAGAGCGAGCACCATTCCCAGGGGTGAGGTAGACCCAGGGTCAAGCACCCTCTATCAAGAGTGGCGCTGCTCTGCGCCTGTGTTCGCTCTGATTCTCTTTTATTTACTTCCTGGGATGAGTCAGACCCCTTCCAGACCCCAGGGTTTGCCACTAGGGCGGTTCAAAATGGGAGGGAGAGACAACAGAGATATGATGAATGTAGCAGATGAAAATGAAGGAGGGATGGTGGCATATTGCCAAGCCTCTTTCAGCCTGGTAAGTTTTCAAAGAGCAGGGGGGCCTGAAGAAGGCTAAAATTCACCATGACCACCAGCAGATGCTCCCCCCGCAATCACTTTTTTACTCTAGACGTCTTGTCCAGTTGTCTGGTCTTCTTTTCCCTTCATGGCTTAGCTCCCACAAGTTTAAAACCAGAGGGAAATATCTGCAAAGCTCATGCAATGCCTAAAACATTTGATCTTGTATGATTTATTATTTCAGCTGTGAGATGTACATTTTCTGATTAACAACTTAAAGTAGGAGTAGCCCTATTTGGAAATGTTTCTCTATTTCAGTGGGCAAACAATTATCTACTAGTCATATTTGACCATTTCCATTTATTTATCTATACTAACCTCAGGGTGCTGATGGAAAGTTATAACTTCATATGAAAGCTGTCATTTGTGTTTTACCTGAAAGCAGAATCTTAGTAACACTTTACATAAACACACTGATATTTGTGTAGCACCACATTTCTCCAATGAATAAATATCCTATTTTTACTACATATCAATGGACTTTTAGTACATTTTTAGGTATACAGTGATAATCGATACATTTGTAAAAAAAAGTACATTTTTCATTTTCAATTTTTTTATTTTGAACATTTATTTAAATATATATCAATTTAAACTACAGTTAATATCCACAAATGTGATTTTCCTGACATGGATTTTCGAGAATGGATTTTCCATTTGACCCCATTGTACCTTTTGTCAGTGTGGTAGGGTGCCAGTATCAGGCGATAGGCTTCACTGACATGAAATGGTTAAAAAGATTTACAGGGCCTACTGTAGGTCAGGGTTTATACAATTGGTATTACTGTCACTGCCGCAAGATCCTCTTTTTCATGTCCAAATGCTCATCTTGTTTAGGGGTTACCAGCATTTACATGAGTACATTGAATAGTAATTGCTAAAATCATTAAATCATCAAACAACAACTAAAAATATTATTGTTGCAATAGAGAATAGTTTACAGATGATCAACGATTTTCTCATGGAAAGCAATAATTCTGTTGGAGAATCGTGTTTGTATTAATATAGTATTTTTAGTCATCTGGAATCTTACATATTAGGGAATGTATTAAAGGTCTGTTGACATATCATGTCCTTTGACACCCGAAGTGAAACTTCAATTTAAATATTTTTATTTTTATTATATTAGAGTATAAAATAATATATATATATATATATATATATTGTTTTTGTTGATTTAAGTGAATCTAACACAACAATAACAGTGTAAGGATTCTTGTTTCCAAAGCAAAAAAGTTTGTAAATGTAGGTATAGAGCCTAAACGTATGTTGATAAGGACAATTATTTAGTTGAATCACCGCACATTTATTCAGATTAGATCAGGTGAGACAGGTGGATGTCGGAAATTCATATTTCCAAATTAGTTTTAGTGAAGTATTGTTCACATACAGTACACACTCAACCACAAAGCCACACAATTAAAATGTAGTTAAACAACAAACATACACTATGTTTAAGAAAATATATATATGAGCCAATTTAATTATTATATTATTTCAAAAAATCTGACTGTCAGTCACTCCTGATTTAGATAATTGTGAATCATTCTTTAGGATAAATTCAAACTGTGTTGTACTGTATGCAATTTTAAAAGTATAATTATAGGTTAGTATTTAGCTCCTGTTTTACCATGATGTGTAATATTATCAAATCTTATATTATAAAATCATCAGAAAAAATTATGTTTTATGATAAGGTGACCCACACTGATTTTTCCGAACTGAAATGGTTTTATCTAATACAGTATTTGGTGACGTTTGCTGTAAACTTCTAGTTTGATTTTGTTCTGGACCTACAGTATAGACAGACTGTACTATTTAAACAGTGTTCTTTCAAACCCAAAGATAGTTGCAATTGAGCAACTAACATTTTAAAGGAGAATAAATCTTATCTGTGTATTAAATCATCCAGTCCCATAATGTGGTTATTTAGCAGTGTGCTGAATGTCTGGGTCATTTGGGACGTAATGATTATTGTAAAGCTTATTTGCTACCACTTTTAAAGATTTTGCATGTTGAAAAGTAGGACAATGTCATCTGAATTACATACAAAGCCAAAAATGTGTCAAATTATTTACATTCACCACATAGATGCAATACAGTAGAGTGAATCAAACAAACAAAACAGTGGGGAATAGTCACGAATTAATGAATGATATACTATGATATAATAACACTGTTTTGTAAATAATAAACAATGACCAACAATATTACACATTTGATGTTTATAATTAATATAACATAGTATAATATGGCTGTAAGGCCAATGACACGATACACATGTTTGTGTTCAAGAAACTACTGTCGACAAATAAATAATTATCAGGAACATGTATCTGCTGACTAGACTGGGCCATTTACCAGGGAGGCCTTTGTAGCTGTTGTCACATGCTGGAGTTGTATTAAAACTGTGATTTGTCTACACACACACACACACACACACATTCACACCTACACAAACACACATTCGCCATACACACACGCTCACCATACACACACAAGGTAGGGATATTGTATTGTATGTAATCCCAGCTCAAAAAATAAGAAGGACTTTACCTGTAACCCCAATAAATAATTCTATAAATTGAAACTCCTCTATTGCACTGCAAGGTTTTCTTTATGTGTAAGGCATGTTATTGTTTGGGACAACTTCTCTGTATCAAAAGAGGTTTGAAAAAGAGTGATCTGTGAGGGACATCCAGATAAAAACGTAGAAAGTAGGAAGGTGTAAGAGGAACCATTGCCATACAGAAAATTCATTTCCTGTGTTATATGGCACAAATAATATCAGCAGCAAAAAACCTGGGCCCCAAGATAGGATATTTCCCTCGTTACATTGATAACCATTTGTTCATTTCCTGACAACAACAAAGAAATGTAAGAGTCCCCTCCGAAATGAAATAGGTTGTGATTTTTTTTCTTCCTCATTTTCTTCTTCTTTACGTTGTGTTCTCAAGCTGGCAGACTGAGTCTATTTCATCGGCAATGTGCCGGTGGAATCACAATCAGTGCATCAGTTATTATAAGAGTATTTGCAGTGTACGCGCCGGTGCAAGCCAGGAGCAGCAGAGCTCTATGGCCGAATTTTCCCACTTTTGTGTCCTTTGGCTTTTCTCCCCTTACGTTGGATTTGCATTTTAATGGAAGCAGTTTATAGACTTCTCGGCGGCATTCGGGGCACCACAAGTAGCATCATTAAGTGAACTAAGCCGGATTAGTGGTGATGGTGAGGTCAGATAAACCCCATAACAGAAACAGGACTGAAACAGCATTTCCAGCTGGCTTAGAAACAGAGACAGAAAAGGAGAGAAAAGCAAGGGAGAGGTAGAGGAAGAGAAAGAGAAAGAGGGGTGGAAAATGGGAGGAGGGTACAGAGATAGACGTTAAAGAAGAGAAAGGAGAAGGTGGAGAAATGTACAGAGAGAAAGGTTAGGAAAGATCAAGAGGCTTCTGCAGAAGGGTGAGGATTTGCAAATTCTCGTACTTCAAAAAGAGTGCTTGCTTCTCAGCTGTTTTTCTTCTCCTTAAAAGTTCTCCCCGAATTATCAAATGGCAAATTTGGTTTCCATGACAAGGTATGACAACATTTCTGTTTTTGGTGTAATTTTGCTGGCACGGCATGTGTGGTCAAAATCCCATCCCAATAAAAATAGCATTCCATTTTTTGTTGACACATTTTTCATTGCCTCAGTAATCAGTGATTTCAAAAGGGCAAATAGTGCATGCACGATTTAGTTTAGAGTAAAAAAAACAACACCATTGAAATTTCTGGATTGCTATTACTGTAAAGTCAAATGCAATTTTTACTTTAAGTAAGGGGAACGCAAATTGAATTACATTTCAGTATTGCTAGGAATGTTCATTAGCATTCATGTAGCATTCATTCAAAATCTTTGAGTTGTGCCTTTAACTCATAGTAACTAACTTCATTATTTTTAATACGAAATGTATTCGGGTTTACAGTATCTAAAGTCAACAACAACATCAACAACTTAATTAATATGGTCCTGTCCAACTTCTTATAAATTCACATACACTTATGCTCACAGATAAAACTCCTCAAAGCTGAATCATCTCACGCTCACGGATTAACCAATTCAAAACAGAATCATCACACGCTCACAAATAAAAAAATTAAAACAGAAGAATGAAACGCTCAAAGGTAAAACAATTCTAAACTGAGTCGTCACATATTAACAGGAAAAACTATTCTAAACTGAGTCATCACACGCTAACAGGAAAAAAGTTCTAAACTGAATCATCACATGCTCAGTGGAAAAAACAATTCTAAACTGAGTTATCACATGCTAACAGGTAAACATTTTTATAACTGAATCATCACATGCTCACTGGTAAAACAATTCTAAACTGAGTCATCACATGCTAACAGGTAAACATGTTCAAAACTGAATCATCACATGCTCACTAGTAAAACAATTCTAAACTGATTCATTACACTCTAACAGGTAAAACAGTTAAAAAACTGAATCATCACACGCTCACTGGTAAAACAATTCTAAACTGAGTCATCACACGCTAACAGGTAAACATATTCAAAACTGAATCATCACATGCTTACAGGTAAAACAATTCTAAACGGAGTCATTACATGCTAACAGGTAAACATGTTCCAAACTGAATCATCACACGCTCACTGGTAAAACAATTCTAAACTGAGTCATTAAACGCTAACAGGTAAAACAGTTAAAAACTGAATCATCACACGCTCACTGGTAAAACAATTCTAAACTGAGTCATCTCGCTCACTGGTAAAACAATTCTAAACTGAGTCATCTCGCTCACTGCTAAAACAATTCTAAACTGAGTCATCACATGCTAACAGGTAAAACAATTCTAAACTGAGTCATCACACGCTAACAGGAAAAACAGTTCAAAACTGAATCATCACACGCTAACAGGAAAAACAGTTCAAAACTGAATCATCACACGCTAACAGGAAAAACTGTTTAAAACTGAATCATCACATGCTAACAGGTAAAACAGTTCAAAACTGAATCATCACAATTCAAAATTGAATCATGAGAGTGATTCATGAGCATCTACACACCCAAACAGAAATGAGTCAGTATTTGTCTTTTCTTTATTTTCGAACCCCAGCCAAATAATACATGCTGCATAAGGCAATCTCTGTTTGAGATGGTTTTTTTGTGGTGTCTTGTAATTGGGGGTGTCAAAGTGCAAGCTTTACACGGGAGATGTGAGTGTCTGAGAGCGTGTGCCCTGTTCATGAATGTAACACAGCATGGCATGGTGGAACTGAGTAGGCTGTCAGTCAGGTGGTACTGGCCTGTGGAGGTCACACATTGACGAGAGCAGGAATACCAAGATTATGTGTTGTGAAATACTAGGGAAAGAAGTGGATCCTTCTGCATACAAGGCCCTACGACGAGTCTTTGTATTAGGCGGTAGGATTAGGAATTAGCAGCGGCTGAGTCGGCACCTTTGGAGTATTAAGGATGTGAGGTTGTGGAAGCTGGGAGAAGCATTCTTGTAAAACGAGGCATCATGTTTAATAATGGGTTTTATATTTCCATATTTTGACTTTTCCCTGTTGGGCTATGGCGTTGGTTGTGGATAGATGATAGTGGATGCCTGCGTACTGTCTTCTGACTGCATGGTTCTCCTTTGTATTTATTCTCAGTCTTGAACAGTTTGAAAACATTTAACAAAATCCTATAAATCATATTAGCTGTAATTAAAATCTATTTGTTCATGTACATGAAATGTTTCAGTAAATCTAGTTAGAGTTTTTAATTACAACTAAATTTATTTCAATGTATCTGATAAAATACCCTTTATTAGAGTTCAACTTGGTGATAAAGGCTCCATACTACAAGAGCAGATAACTGAGAAAACAGTAGTTTGTGGGCAAATAAGCAAAGGAATAAAAACATATTAAATCAATAATAAAAAAACATTCACATCAATGTTTGATTAATGGTCTACTCGAAAATAGTAAATGAAAGTAAAAAAAGAAAAATCCCATAAATACGTATCTCCTCATTCTCTAACTCATTTAAAATCATTGGCTTATTTCCCATTATGTTGATATGGCTATGATTCCCGCAACTCTTTTGCTAATTGTGTGTGGTTTCAAATCCATTTTCTGTTAGAGTGCACAAATCCATTATATTCTCTCATAATGTGATTGGATTAATGCACAAGCCTTTACAGGTAGCCCAAGACTCCAACATTGATTGATCATCTTATTTCTATTAGCTCAAATAGTTTAGCTATGTTTGTCCATCATCATCCTGACCCGATTACATTTAGTCCCTCTTTGATGTTGTCTGCAAGGGCAGTGTTGATGGGTAGGTGGGGGCATGTGATGGCCCTCCATTGGGGCAGTGTTAGAGTAGGTGAGACAGATAAACAGTGACATCTCATAGTGTGTGGATGTTGTACCCAGATGGAAATAAAGCAGGCTGTATCAGCAGGAGGGGGGAGAGATCAGATTGGCAGCCGTGGTCTCCTCTGGAGTGTCATCTCACACTAATAACCCTTTAGTCTGCTCCCTCCCTCCCTCCAACTCTCATTTTTTTTCTCCTTCTATCCATCCCACGCTCACTCTTTTATTTCTCTCGCTCCCTCTTCCTCCTTTCTTTCTCTGTCCCTCTCTTTCTCTCTGCTCCTCTTCACTCTCCATATCCTGTCTCTTCCATCTCCTTCTCATTAGCTCCTATCTCAGGGTCCGTGTGTTCATCAGGTTTATCTTTCTAATTATGTTGCTACTCACCTTTAGGAACCAGGGGCGGAGGGCGCCGTTTGTCTAGGCTAGGGTTCACATCCCCAGTTCCCCTTTGAGCATCCGGCCTCTCCATTCAGCCTCGTTCACCTCCTCCCCCAACTTCCTACTGCACATCCAAAGCAAAAATGCCACCTTTGTTACAGCTGCGTCCCTAGAGTGCAAGGAGGAACGCCCAGCACCTCCAGCACACCGCCAAAGGTTGCGAGATAAAAGCTCCCAAGGTTCCCTCTTTATTTCTAGGCTTTGAGACAGGAGGAGGTCTCCTCCATCTCCCTGAACACACACCACCTCACACCTCTTATCACCTCCATACCGAACCAGCACTGTTTTCTGCTTAGCTCCAGCTAATCCCATTGGGACATGGGTTTTGCTATACATTTTTACAAAGAAACTTGATATTGCAATTTCATTGACCTGGTTAAATGTGTGGGGAAGCGTGATGGTGACTGAACTCGGAGAGAATGGCGTTTTGTTTTGAGTTCTCTCAACAGTCGAAATTAGTGGTTCACAATTTATTACATTTTTGTTGTTTTAAGATTTTTGTTTGGGGTGTTATTATTGACAGTGTAGTAGGGAGACAGAGAGAAAGTGCACAGATAATCTGCTAAGCAGGGGCTCAAACCGCCATCACCAGGGGGATGCGATGACCGGAGTGGGAAGCTATGACCATTATACCAACTCCTGCACTTGGCTTTTGTTTTTAATGATCGCACAATTTATCAAATTTTATTTATTTATCGGGAATCACCTCAATCTCTTCTGGTTTGTATTGTTAATCAATTAACATTTGTGACTTTTTTAGATAAAATATGGTTTATTTGTAGAAAATTTTGGTGCACAATTCTATGTCGCTGCATGACTATATCGTCTGCACAACTGTGCCACAGTGGCCAGGGTTTGAATCCTGGTAACAGCGTTCCAGTTATGCCTGAGGGCTCTTGAAGGGGCAGCACAGATTGGCACACGCTGCCAGGTACACAAGCACCTTGTCATGTCTCTAGGGTAAAACAGATCTTTTGTTATGGATAGTTTGAACTAGAGTTGCATTCTGCGTATTAAATGCACCACTCCAAACTCAAATACATGTTTGTTCGAGGCTGTAGTACAGAGGCTTAATCAGACTTACCTATGCTTATCATTCTCACAGGCAAAATAAAATTACACAAATTAATTTGTTTGTGATGTGCACCCCATAAATGACACAAATGTGACAAGACTCTGAGTGCAGTGGACTGAGAAACAATGATACAGATGTAGCCTCACCAACAATTGTGAAGAGGGGCGTGACAACAATCTTTTTTTTGGTATGGCAAGTCAAGCTAAAACAGATGTAGCCATGTGCAAAGCTTCACTGCTCTGTCGACAAAATTCCATGTGCATTTGACAGGTCACATATTTGAAATGAGTGTTAAATATGTTAATGGTATAATCCATATTATTGAAACTCCTGCACCTTACTGATAGTTCCCCAAAGTATATCAAAGTACTGCTTCATAATGGGAAGGTTTAGGTGCAAATTTGATGTGTTAAGTGGGTTACATCCAGGCCTTATTGAAGGTCACATTGTTAGCCATTTCTGGTAATGGACCAACCCCTGTGGTTCAGGATCAGCCAATGTGTCTTGGGTCTGCCCCATAGTGCCACTGATTTCCAACGGCCATTGCAGTGATTGTAAGTCTTATGATCAATTTGGAATTCATCCCCCCTCATAACCCCACTCATTCTGTTTTGTTGATCACACACAGCTAACACAGAGCATATAGCCTTTCAATCAACTTCAATCGCTATTCGTAAAATGATCGCATTCTTACTCTGGCCTGGGGGACTGCATACAAGGTATTGTCTTTGGGCATTCCCTGAAGCAAACTGCATTGTGTGAACATGACAAATGCTAATCAGGAGTCAGCTGAGAGAAGTGCTAATTGCTCTCGGCGTCTGAGCACAAACCGAGCGGGTGTAGGTGCCCGAGCCTTAAGGGGCTGACACACCAAGCCGACAGTTGGCCGTCTGGACTAGCCTGTTTGGTGTGTCCCTCACCATCGCCATGCATTGGGCTCCGTTGCCCTTTTTTTGAGGTGTGTCTAGCAGTCGGCCTGTGGGGGTGGTGACAGGGACCACTCTGGCTGTACAGCTAGCTTCTTCTTCATCGTCTTTAGGATTTTGCTAGCGAATCAGTGCTAAATGAAAGAATGAAGTGACCAGAGCAGTAAACGACTACAGATCAAAGATTACACACCAATGGATGTAAACAGATGTATATTATATTGAGGTAAAAAAAAACAACTCTGGCGTGAGATAGAATATGCACTCACAATATCAGGTAATATAGTCTTTTTAGGCCTTAAGCTCTGTAGCCAAATACATTCTTATGATTTATATTATTGATCACTAGGGCACATCAAACGTGTAATGCAGTAACGTTTAATATTTCAACATTTGCACGCATGTGCTATTAATGTGCCATATCTATGATTTGTAGCTATGTATTGGAGTGATACCATATAATGTTGCTGCTACAGATGCTGCTACAGATGCTGTCATACTGTTTACTTTCCTTACTGTCTCCTCTGCAGAAATTGTACCTACGCTAATAGTCTAAATGCAGCACTTCTGTGGAATTGCTACTTTCGCTTAGTAATATAACATCTTAGTAAATCATATACCAGTAAAAATATTTTTGTTAACACAGCCAATAACACATTGTAAATTTCGTTTTGATGCATGTTGCACATTTTCTGTTTTCTGTTGATCCAATGAACCTCATTTCACTACCGAAATATTACTGTGTCCTTCAGTTATTTGGTAGATCAAAATGAAATTGCTGATCCAAACACCCATATATTAATAAATGAATATCATGGAAATTGTATACCTAAACTTTTGCAAACAACTGTATATAATGACACATGCCTACAGACACCACTGTATAATACAGACTGCACTGTAAACAGCATTTTAAATATATATATTGTTTATACAATATATATTTATGTCAGAATTAAAGTAGCAACATAGTTAATCCCTGTGCTGTTTGGCCCGTGCTATTGCATTGGTTGTTTGTGGCAGGGAGGCCTGCCTAAAATCATGGGGACTTGTTTGGCGCTCCTCTTCCTCAGAGTTCTAGGGGAGCCTATCCAGGAGAGGACTGGTTTTGGATTATGACACTCTTTTCCAGCGGGACTGATGGACTTGTGTTTTAGTTTAGTTGTGCCTTTTACGCACAACATAGTTTGCAGGACAGGTCTTTGTTTAGGGATGTGTTTACATCTTTTATCATGTTTTATGTGAGACCTATGTTGTAGCCTGTAGTACCAGGCACCTGTTTCAGTTAGTCAAGAGCACTAGCTATTTCTGTGCTCGTCATGCACGCAGGTGCTTTTCATTTACGCTCATCTATTGTGTATATAACCCTGACTTGTATTCTCATCCTTGTTGGATATTGTAATGTTACACTCCCAGGCAGGGGAATAAACAGCACTTATTTAAATCTTAAGGCAATTTATTATTAATGAAAGGCAACAGCACATAAGGTAATCCAAGGCAGACTAAGACCAAAAACAGAGCAGGGGTCAGGCCAGAATAGCAATACAAGAATATTGGCAAAGGTACAAAGGATGATCCAAGGCAGAATATATCACAACAAAGCAAAGGTCAGACCGGAATAACAATACTTGGATATAATGCTCAGTAGGAATGAAAATA
>JACXGM010019054.1:0-18633 GCA_016801145.1 Umbra pygmaea | reverse complement strand
CTTTCTGTGTCTTACCCTCTTGCTTGAGGGTGTCAATGATGGCCTTCTGGACAGCAGTCAGGTCGGCAGTCTTACCAATGATTGCGGTTTTGAGTAATGAAACAGGCTGGGAGTTTTTAAAAGCCTCAGGAATCTTTTGCAGGTGTTTAGAGTTAATTAGTTGATTCAGATGATTAGGTTAATAGCTCGTTTAGAGACCTTTTTCATGATATGCTAATTCTTTGAGATAGGAATTTTGGGTTTTCATGAGCTGTATGCCAAAATCATCAGTATTAAAACAATAAATGAACTGAAATATTTCAGTTGGTGTGCAATTAATCTAAAATACATGAAATTTTAATTCTTATCATTACATTATGGAAAATAATGAACTTTATCACAATATGGTAATTTCTTGAGAATGACCTGTATAAAAGACACTACAGACTTCATAAATAAGATCTCAGACATAATGGATCTGCCAAAAGAAGTAATTCTAGTTACATTGGATATTGCTAGCCTCTGCACCAACATACTGCATGATGATGGCCTAATAGCTCTGGACTTTTATTCATAAGATTGGGAGAACACTGCTATTCTACCTAACAAATTGTTAATTGGCCTAAATACTTTCGTAATGAGGATTTGTTTTCATGTTTAATGAGTATTTCTATCTACAGAACTCTGGTACGAGCATGGGCTCCACTTGTGCACTCAAATAGGCAAATTTGTTTGTGTTACTTTGAAATAAATGTTGTCATGAATGTTGAAAAGAATACACATCTGTCCAAAATGTGGAAATGGTAAAGATACATTGATGACATTTTTTGCCTGTATCAAGGCACTACCGATGAACTACTTGAATTGATTACTTTGCTAAATAGTTTTGATGACAATTTGGAATTCACAGTAGAATACAGCCTAGAGAAGGTAAATTTTTGAAGGTAAAAATGTGGGTTTTTAAAAAGAATGGTTCACTGTCCATCACACTATATTGAAATGAGACCGATAAAAACACGCTCCTTTTGGCGAGTAGTTTTCACGCGACCCCGTTAAAAAGAGTCCCGAAAAGACAATTTTTTTTACTTAGAAGAATATGCGAGACTACAGAGGATTATATGGAAAAGGCTTATGAAATGAAAGACATATTTGTACAGCGAGGTTATCCAACAGAATGGGTTGACAAAGCTTACAAAAACAGCCCTGAAAAAACCTCGGTCAGACTTACTAAAGAAAAGCAAGAAAAAAGAACAGCGTTTTTCTGTCACATGTATCACACCTTACTCTCCTCTCTCGCTTATTATTCGTCCAGTCTTCAAAAAATATTGGCACATTTTAAAATCAGACCCTGAACTTTCACATGTTATGCAGGACCTTCCGCTTTTCATATACAAACATGAAAAGAATCTTAGGGATCTTTTAGTTCATGCTGATTTTGCGAGATATAAGCCAAAGAGAACTTCACAAAGATTTCTAAGCCCATTACCCACTGGTAACTATCGATGAGGCAGGTTTGCACAGTGCAACAAAACTTATAAGACACACATCTTTAGCAATCCTCATAACAATAAGACTTTTCCAATTAAGAGTGTAATTACTTGCGCCTCAACCCATGTATTGTACATCATAATGTGTCCATGTGGTCTGGTATATATAGGTAAGAACATAAGGCAGTTAAAACAACGCATTAGCAAACATAAAAGAACTATACTTAGAAAAGACCGAGACCCAGTGTACCCGGTCGCGGTACACTTCAATTTTCAACAACATAACATTTCATCATTGCGTTTTTGAGGCATTGAGTAAGTCAGTCTACCAAAAAGAGGGGGTAATCATGACTTGCTACCAAAAAGACGCGAGGCATTTTTTACATTTACTTTGCAAACGTTAGCGCCAAGAGGTCTGAAAGATGAATTTAATCTCAATATTATTTTAGGGTAGTCTGATGTTTTTGTTAATTTTTCCTTAAAATCTTCATTATGTTGTATCCTTAGTAATTATCTTATACAGGCACACATGGATTGCTAGAATGTAACCAAACCAATGTAAAATATTGTACCTCTGAATGGAATATGTCTTCTCTGATTAAATGTAGAGAAATATTTATATTTATGAAAATGCATTGAATATAATTGGTCTGATTGTATTTTGTTTTTAAATGTATTGAGTGTCATGTCTTTTCCTTTTTCCTTTTTACAGTCCGTGATGGGAGTACTACCATTGATTGACGTGATTAAAGAGCTGGACCTGTTTGGTCCGGACTAGCCAATTAAAACGATTTAAGGGTATGTTTGAAGTGAATGTATGAATTTAACTGATGAAGGTCTGAGACCAAAACATTGTTTTTAACCAATAAATTATTGCTTGTGTAAGACAGGCAGTGTGCGGGACTTTTTTCCTAATTTTATGATCCGTCACGATTGATCTTATCCTACGCACCTGCCCAACCAGTAAGAGGTGTGCAAAATGTATTTTTCTAAATGTTACAGAATAACAATTCAAGTACCTTGCATTTATCAAACTGCCAACTTCAGTGTAGCTCTTACAAAAATACACATGACGTGACCTACAGCACTCCACCGTTGAGCTCCGCTCGCAGCATCTCAAAATCCTACAAACTGTATGTCCTACTTCTCTTTTAATGTTTTCAGAAACACGTTTCGGTGAACTATTTTCGTAAAATATGAGATCGTATTCAGAATTCCATTAGAGTCTTTTTGGAAATTTGGGAGCAGCCAGGCCCACGTAACGCGTTCGTCCAATCAGCTGCCATGTGTTGCGTTTGTCATCCCGCTCGACATTTCTTGTAGGTGTTTTAACATAGGTGTTGAAAGTGGACACAACGGCATTAAGTGGTTTGTGCACATTAGCAGTGTACCGACGAAATGTGCTATGCACACACGCACCGAACCGAGACAAGCGAACCGAACGTTTCGGATGTTTTTATATGAACTGTACCACCCCTAAAAAACACAAACGCTAAAGGACTACTTTGAGGACAGCATTGTTGCCATGCTAATGGAGGCACGGCTGGTGAGTGTGTGTGCGAAAGCCAGAGGAAAGCAGAGAGAGGAAAAAGAAGAGAAAAATAAAGTGTGTGCATGTGTCCGGAGAGACTATGCAACCATTGCTGTATTACTGAACGCAATACTGCAGCCCGTCACTTCACTGACACCGAAACACTGCAGGGCTACCACTGCTCCTCCTGTTCCACCCACAATCGTGAAAAATGCACCGCAGCACACACAGTCTCAATGTGTGCAGTGAAGTATTAAACAATACTTGACCGCAGTTAGACATCAGACAAGTATATCATATAAACATGGTCAGCCAGCGAGAAACCAGTACCTTTCATCATTACCAGTGAAAATGGGCATTAATTGAGACTCTCATGTGTCACCCCCTCTCCTCCTCCTTGTTCCTTAATCTGATTATGCTACATGATTGGATGTTTGTGCTAGGGCCACGGGTCTCCGGGCTAGGCAGCCGCTCCACACATGCTGCCGCTCACGGGCCATCTGGGCAGACGCCTATGCAAGGGTCCTGACAGCACACAGAATACATAAGGCCATCTGTGTGGTCGACTCAGCTGTAGTGTGCAAGTCCTGTTGGGTTAAAGACAGTTCATAGTTCTGACCGACTCTGGGTGAGCGAACGTACTCAGGCCAAGATCAGCTAACCAACTCATAACTGCAAAGTTTAGCCATTGGGGCATACCCTAAGGGTAGGTAGACTGCAGAATAATGTCTATGGGCTACTTTATTGAATGGCTTCTGAGCTAAATTAGGCTATTTAGCTGATGTAGGCTGTGTAGGGCTCTCTACCAAGCTGATGTAGACTACAGTGTAAGTACTGTAGGCTTTCTACAAAGCTGATGTAGGCTACGTAGGCTCTCTTGGCAGCAGATTTATTTTGATCTTAGGCCACAGAGGCTCTTACTTTTGTCTCCTACCTTTCAGATTTTCTTACAGTAAATTAAATTTGCATGGCATAAATCAATAACTACTATTTTCTATTCATTTAATTGGCACAGATAGCAGATTTTTGCAGGAGCAGGTACGGCCTATTTCACACAATGGCAAATGTCCATCTTCTCAGCTCAGATATTCAAACCTGCAAACTTTTGGTTACTGGCCCAATTCTCGATTCCCCTATTGAACTCTATTGCAATGCTGCGTCTCCCTTCTTTGTGAGTAAATGTTGGTGGGGGGAGCATCACCTCATGCCCAAGCTGCAATATGGTCCACATGATTCTGTCTGTGGCTTAGATATAAGATGATGATGATGGTGATGATGACAAACTCCAAAAGCACTAAATAAGTTAACTTGGTGTGTGGCGTGGAGAGAGAGGGAGACGTAAAACCTCTATTTAAATTATAATTTCCCCCGAATGCTATACTCTGCTGGACAGCACAAGCGCTAACTCAGGGAAAAAGTCCAATTGCTTTTAGAAAAGGATGAGTGCCAGAGAGAGAGAGAGAGAGAGAGCAGAGAGAGAGAGCAGAGAGAGCAGAGAGAGCAGAGAGAGCAGAGAGAGCAGAGAGAGAGAGAGAGAGAGAGAGAGAGAGCACAGAGAAGGGCCAAGTCGGATTTGTGCTCAATTTCATTAAGTTTTTTGGCTGAGGGAAGAGGTCTGCAGAGCCTTAAGGGGCTTATCTGAAGCTATAACCCATTCCAATTTGATTAACAGCTATTGATTGAACCTTTTCAATTGGTCCCAGTTGAACGTGGCTGTATTAGCCCTCGATGGGGGTGGATGTGCAAGGCTATTCCCTTTCAGCGATCTGTGTTAGCAATGGACAAGCTGAAGTCTGTTACTTTTCTGTGTTAGTGCTGGATCGCCTATCCATTAACATGTTTGTTAGCGATCTGTAAACACAGATAGTGCCGTACGGACTAGCCTGTGAGCTGTATCTTTGCTAATGCTGGTTATGCAAGCCTATGGTGTGTGAGTTATCTGAGTTAGCGCTAGTTGCGCTAGTTGCGCTAGCCTACAGAATGCTAGACATAATTTTAGGATTGGTTGGATAGCCTATATTTTGTTAGCTATCTGTAGTAGAACTGGTAGTGCTAGCCTATAGGCTAAAATTCATTAATAATAATAAGCAAAAATGGTAGCTAAAAACAGACCACATTTACAGTACGGTGTAGCCTCAAGTGCACTGTTTATGCAGCCATTTGCATAAGCTGTAATTGAACAAATATAAGGTTGCGACCTATTTCCATTTCACACCAACATTTCCTCCAAGTGAATTTCAATTGTAGCAGGGTAAAGACCTGTTCGTATTAATCATTTACACAGCAAAGCCTATTCACGTACAGCAGCACTGTCAATAATCAACATATATGGAGCCTTGTAATACTGTTAACTTTATCAGAACTGCTCAAGTTCATATTGTCCCTAAAGAAACCTATGGAGGTCATTATCCAACACAGAAAACTGATTGTGAATACTAAGTTATTAATGAAAGAGAGTAGATGAATGTTTATGGACCTAAGCAGCCACATAGAACAACACAGTGTGCTCACTAAGAATACACACACGTGTGTCCTACATGCTGTTGTCATCCTTAACAGGCAATGCACACAGTTCTGCAATGTTGTGGAGTCAACTAAACCTCAGAGTACCTGATAATAAAGATCATTGACCCAGGATAAATACAACAAACGTGGTTGTACATAAACAACAGGAGAGGAAATGAAGCTTAGGCCCAGGGGAAAATGAGAGAAATAGAGGTAAGAATCTTCCAATATACAGTGCCTTGCGAAAGTATTCGACCTTTTGCCACATTTCAGGCTTCAAACATAAAGATATAAAACTGTATTTTTTTGTGAAGAAGCAACAACAAGTGGGACTCAATCATAAGGTGGAACAAAATTTATTGGATATTTCAAACTTTTTTTACAAATAAAATTGGGCAAGCAAAATTATTCAGCCCTTTTACTTTCAGTGCAGCAAACTCTCTCCAGAAGTTCACTGTAATCCAACTGCCGCCACAAATGGGCATTCTTGTGCGGGTGGGGGTTCTCGTTTTTGCAAACTGGAATGCCCCGGAACACATATTCCATAGCGTTCAAATTAATTATATTACAACATTCACGGTTAAGGTTAGGCATAAGGTTACTAACCAATGCAGTCTCACAGCATTTCGTGATATAGTCACAAAATTTTTATCTGTTGATTAGTGTACACAGACATGATTTTCTAGTTTTTTTCCGGTCTTTCAGCACATTTCCTTTAGTATTTAACGTATTTATATTGGATGCATCATGACGTAGCATTTCAGTAAAAGGTGTTTTTAATAGATTTTAGATGGGTTTAACAGCAAGGTTTCATTCAGACTGGTTAAGGTTAGTGTAAGGGCTTGGGTAAAGCTTATGGTTCATTTAATGACAGAAAGTAAAAATGTTATTTTACATGTGCTTTAAAGCAAGGTTTCAGAGTGGTTAGGGTAAGGGTTTGGTAAGGCTTTTGGTTAATGTAATGATACAAATTAAAAATTGCCTGTCTGCATCACGCTGCAATGGAGAACAAAACATAAATAAAGTGTCCGTCTGGTTATGAACTTGCGAACACGATTGGTTGATAAAACGCAACTAGGAACACCCGATGGGTGTTCTTGTGTCATAACGGGAACGCCCAAGCCGCAGCTGGACCCTGCTCGAATCTTCAGGGAACTGACAGAAAGACATTTATTGTCAGGTTCCTGAGAGAAGAATAAATGCCATCTCAGAACCTCTCTTTCTTATACCTGTCCTGTGGCTCAAAAAGACAAGTACCTGGTATAAAAAATATATATACCATACTGTAGGTGTTGCTAAATGATAGTTTTGGAAAGTATTTTTGTGACCAAATACCAATATTATTATCATACAATTATACATTTTTTTAATACATTTTGTTGAACTGTCCAATGTACATTGGTGCCGGAAAATGGGGGGAGGGGCTACAGATGTTTAAAAGGTTGTATGAATATTCTGAATGGTACATCTGATGTGTATGAATACACACTCAAATTAAAGCTGACCGTCTGCTCATCAACCTCATTGTCATTGTATCCTTTCAAACTCAAAGTGCTAGACTATAGAACCAAAATAACAACAAAGTCACTGTCCAATGAATTTTGGAGCAGTACCAGTCAAAGGTTTGTACAAACTATTCACTTGAGTTGTATTAGGTCGCAGTCACACAACTAAGAACACATTCTAATTTTCACACTTAAAACCACTACTAATAAAG
The DNA here is from genome assembly GCA_016801145.1 of Umbra pygmaea. NCBI lineage: Eukaryota > Metazoa > Chordata > Actinopteri > Esociformes > Umbridae > Umbra > Umbra pygmaea. The sequence goes on along the minus strand of JACXGM010019054.1, from coordinate 11,414 downwards.
ACTGCATCAAACCCATGATTAAATAAATCCAATGTGTTGCTGCTGGATTATTTAGGACAAAACCCCTTAAGAACAAGGGGTACAGAACACTGGCCCAAAGGGTAAGAAGCAACACACATCTCGACACAGAAGTGTGAAATATTTCAGTGATTGTGTGCGAAGTAGCACCAAGGGCAGCTTGTTAATGATGGAATGCCAGGGGCAAGAGACTGAAAAACCAGAAATGACAGCAGTGATTATGCTAGCTGAGACAGCCCTTGAACTGTGTGTGTGTGTGTGTGTGTGCGCGCGCGTGCGCGCGTGCGTGTGCGTGAGTGAAATAATTGAATCAAACTAAAATCATCTCTCCTAGCTGCAGAGATCATAAACACTCTTTGTTCTTTTGCATTTCCCAAGATATCAAAGATTTCTCGTGTTGAGAAAAGTTTTTTTATCTTGCATAATACATTTTTTCTCTTCTAACAACCGCCTCAATGGTTATCCACTTTTCTCCTGCTGAGGAGAACTGTTAATGAACCAAACACACACATACACTGTTATGAGTGTAAAAATATTATTCATCAACCGGGACATATCTGGTTCATAACCATTAAGTAATTACTATAAACCTACCAAAGTTTTGCCTCTTTCACAATTTCAAAACCAGTGTATCCCATTGTGTGCTGCTAAAAAAGTGGTTAAACTCACATGGAAAATCTCCATAACTTACATACACTTCTCCATCTGTTATGCTAATAAAAGAGGGGTATACATGTATTTCATTGCATTTTACATTTGACAACACCACATACAGCCTCACAGAGAATGCCCCGTTAATGCTGGCTTCCACAAATTGTTTTGAGACTGAAATTATCCTAATATGGATACATTGACTGGAGAAAACAAGTGACATTAAAACATAGAGCTTCGAGGTCATCCAGGTCTGTTCCAATGCCTCGTTACAATGGTCCTCGCTTCACCTCATGGCCTCCCTCGGGAGTCGATGTACAGACCCGCAGGGCGGAGAGGAGCCTGTGATTCTCCTGAAGTCATCTCTCTCAAACTCACTTCACTCCTACCAAAGCCTTATAGCAGTTTAAAGACATGAATAATGTTGGGGTGTCATGATTGAATCTGCTCTACAGAAAAGGTTGACATGAAGATGATCATCTACCTGAGAATATAGGAACAATCTTCCTGGATTAATGAGCTTTAATCAACAACTTGAACTGAACGATTAATTGAAGAAAGCTATAAATCAGAAATACTCATAAACTTGGCTACGTATCTGGTATTTTTTCACTGGTTAATAGCTCAGGCAAACACCCCTAGCATTTGATGTTAACAGAGACCAGGAGAAACAGACATGTCTATCCTTCCATTCAACCAACCAAAGGAGGAGGGAAAGCATTCCCTGGGTTGCCGTGGAAACCAGACTTGGTACTGACAGAGAGATACACTCAAACAATCATTTATATCATTAACTCTGTCCTTGCCAAATGGACTTCTCTAACAAGGCATCAATCCCCAAAGGATATCTCAGCATAATACATTGCGGAAATTGTCCTCTTCTATGAATAATTAATAATCAGTCAAGTGTAACTATTTGGTAAGTCCATGTATCAAATTTCACTTTTAAAATAGATTAACCTGTGTGTGCATGTTCAATTAAATCATTTTTTTGCATACTACACATGTTGAAATAGATATAAATCCAGTCCCTCTTATGCTCAGTACACACCAGCAAGTATACACATGCATGAACACACACACACACACACCTGCAGCAGACCAATAATGAAGCTATATCAGGCAACTAAAACAAAACCATCTGGGTAGAAGATCCCCCTTCCCCATCCCCCACCTCCATGGGGACACTTTACTCTTTCAGGGCATTGTGGGTAAATGACAGTACTGTCTAACAAGCTCAATCGGAGTGATCCAGAGAAACACGGTATGCTCAGTCCCCACATCGACCTCTTTGTAGATAATTCCCTCTTATACGGAAGAAACCGATGACTCGTTTCTCCCCACAACACAACTGGAGATTGCTATGACATCCACTGGAGATCATTTTGAATTTGAAGAAAACACTAATGAGACCAGAGAGGAAAATGCAGAGAATTGAAGTAAGCCAAAGAGAGAGTGGGACAGAAAGAAAGAGAGAAGAAGGATGTGACAGATAGAGGAGAAATGAAAGAAGGGGAAGACAGTATTGAAAGTGTGTGAGATTATATGTTTTAAATGAGAAGATGATGAAGATAATGAATAGATAGAGTTTTGCTCATAAATTTGCATACCCTGGCAGAAATTGTGAAATTTCAGCATTGATTTTGACAATATGACTGTTCATGCAAACAATCTGACTCTAATAAGGAGAATGATCATATGAAGCTATTAATCATCACACAGTTGTTTAGCTCCTTTATAAACTATACTGATAAAAGAACTCACCCAAATGGCTCTGATCAAAAGTTTACATAACCATGAATGTTTGGCCTTGTTACAGACACACACAGAGGTTAAAATTGCAATTAAAGGTCAATTTACCACACCTGTGGAATTTTAAATTGCAATTAGTGTCTGTGTATAAATATTCAATGAGTTTGTTAGTTCTCAAGTGGATGCACTGAGCAGGCTAGATACTGAGCCACGGAGAGCAGAAAATAACTGTCAAAAGACCTACATAATAAGGTACTGGAACTGCATACAGTTGAAAAAGGATATATATCTAAAGCCTTGCAAATGCCAATTACTACTGCACAATCACACATTAACAAGTGGAATATTTGTGGATCTTTTGATACAAAGCAAAAGTCAGGTAGACCAAGAAAAATTTCAGCTAAAACTGCCATTATAATTGTTCTGGAAACAAAGAAAACCCCACAGGTAACCTCTGGAGACATACAGGCTGCTCTGGAAAAAGACAGTGTGGTTGTTTCAAGGAGCACAATACGACGATACTTGAACAAAAATTAGCTGCATGGTCGGGTTGCCAGAAAGAAGCCTTTACTGCGCCAGTGCCACAAAAAAGCCTGGTTACAATATGCCCGACAACACCTTGACATGCCTCACAGCTTCTGGCACACTGTGAAGCTCTAAACACATGGGGAACCTTGAGAAAATTGATGGCAAGATGAATGCAGCATGTTATCAGACAATACTTGCACACAATTTGCATTCTGCTGCACAAAAGCTGCCTATGGGACACTCTTGGACATTCCAGCACAGAAAATGACCCTAAGCAGAAGGTCAAGTTGACCCTCCAGTGGTTACAGCAAAAAAAGGTGAAGGATCTGGAGTGGCCATCAGAGTACCTTGACCTTAATATCATCGAGCCACTCTGGGGAGATCTCAAACGTGCAGTTTATGAAAGATGACCAAATACATGCAAGACGACCAAAGACTTTGCATGACCTGGAGTCATTTTGCCAAGACAAATGGGCAGCTATACCACCTGCAGAAATTCTGAGCCTCATAGCAACCTTCACAAACGACTGCACGCCATCATTGATTGAGGGGGCAGAACAGCGTATTGACAACTGAGGGAAAATAGACTTTTGAACAGGGTGTCATATCATTATTTTCTTTGTTGCCATTTTTGTTTCATGATTGTGCCATTCTGTTATGACCTACAGTTGAAAATGAATCCCAGAGTAATGAAAAAATTACCTGCTTACTTATGTTCTTTGAAATTTGTATTTCTATTACCAATTCTCCAGGGGTATGCTAACTTTTGAGCATAACTGTGGAAGGAAGGAAGATAGGAAAGAAGGAAGGAAGAAGGAGGGTGGGTGCTAGGGATGGGCATTCGATAAAATTTTCTTAGTCAATCGTCTGAAGAATTAACTATCGATTGATCATTAATATTTTTATTAAAATTCATTATTTAACTTTTCATAAATTAAAAATACAATAAAAATACAGTGTGTTTTTCCTCGATGAGATCTTTATTACAAGAACAACTTGTGGCAGTTAAACTGGATGTTCAGTTAGCCTAAACTTTAAGATATATGTGCTGCGGTGCTCTAAAAGCAGCGTAACCAGCAGCTGTGAGCCGGCGTTCTTAATCAGAGACCCTCTATTGTTCCAAAATAATAAATAATAAAAAAAGAATCATGTTAAATAATAACTTTACCAAAAGCATAATACTTAGATCTGGCAGGTTTTTTTAAATGTAACTCAAATCTATCCAAGGCACTGAGTCGAGAAAGAGGGTGAGAGAGATTAGTCTATCTAACAATTAATTAGGTTACTTAACAAATTAGGCTACTTAACAAAGCCTCATAAAAAATACACAACTTTTGCACCAGTCTACTGATTTCTGTTGAGAAAGATAAGCATTGCCATGATCTGGGGTCAGACGTGACCGCAACCTGGTGACCGTCAGTCCAGCCACCAAAAACACCCACTCTGGGTACTAACCTTGACCTGTCCACTGGACATTTCAAAAACGAATTTCACTTAGTGAAATTTCACGTCTCATGCATTTTCAACTTGGTCATGTGATGCGCACGGGGCAGTGTGGTATACCTGGCGATCCGAAGCTGTCGTGAAAATTGCCAAAAGATAGGATAAATCCAAATTTATGCAAGGGTTGGGCGACAGCCAATCAGAAACGTTGTGTCTGTTCCTCCTGTTTGCATAATCCATTTGAAAAGTTACCACACAATTGTTATCTACAACCAACATTGACGGAAAATTTATAATTATGGAGTCTGGATTTCCAGATGTACAATGTGTTTAATCCCTGTTAAAATACAGTGACACACACACAAAGAAAGCGTCATGTGTAAAATTGTATGAGGCTGTTTGTGTGGGTTGTAAGTCTACAGTTGCTAGACATCAAACGTTAGCTTTGTAATTACATTGCTAGCCCTTGAACTTGGCTGTAGACCTGTTGTTGTCTGCCGTGAAGCATCAATGTCAAAACGACTATGATCTTCCTGTCATTATTCATGTTTGCAATGGAGATCTTTGTGTAAATCGTTTAATATGCAGTTACTCCCTTCATAAATGTAGACTATAGCGGGAAGTCATACTATTTTGGGACAATATTACTACTCAGTAGGACGACATTTAAGTTGGTGTCTTATTGTCATCTAAACACTACAGCAGCTACTACTGAAGCTAATTTCTCCACATAGATATAGAACGATGTGAATTATGATTAATTTGTTAGTTTAGATATGAGAGCTAGTCAGCTCCCTGCAAGGAAATAGACGCGCGTTCAAGGCTGAATTCAGGTGTTGGGAGGGGAGAGTGCGCACCTGCTCAGGGGCAGTGCCAGGCATGTTCCCCGAATGAAACATAAACAAATCACCATACTCTTAAAACTATATATAATGGTTTATTATTCATAGTTTAGCAGCACATTTAATGTGTTAATATTGCTCTAACACATGTTGTGTTAAATGATCAGCATTGTAAAAAGCTTTTCAGAAGTTTTTAATTAAAACCTATGACCAGGTATAGGACATCATAAATAACCATTGAACATAAGGAATTCATTTGACTATTTGTTTTCAATTAATTGATGACTGTTTAGGTGTGAACTCCCTTTACCTGATCATTTTGGTGTTAATTGGTAGTGCTGGGGAGAGGGCATATCCAGGTTGTCAATGCAGACTTCTAAATTCATTACAGCATGGCTCTATCAATTTTATATTCTATCAATTTTATATTCTTCTCTGATTGAGAATTAGGGGTGGAACGGTACACAGAAGTCACGGTTTGGTTCATACCTCGGTTCAGACATCACGGTTCGGTACAAGTTTGGTACAATGGAGGGAAAAGCTAAACCAAAATGCAGAACGCAATTTTTTTTATTGTGCCTCACTCACCGGACCATCATTCTGACAAAAAACTGCATACATAGGTGGAGCTCAGCTACTTAGCTTCAGAGCTAAGGCGGGGCTACAGATTAGGTGTCCATAAACAACTTTCGTATCTAACGGTAGTTCCGCATTACATTAATTAATGTGCACGTGAGTTTAATTTATTTTTATACTGTGTATTCTCAGTTTAAATTCATGCACCGAACCATGACGCCCGTACCGTTTAGGTTCAATACGAATACATTGAGAATGTATTCATAGAAAGTGAAGTTGGAAAAATAATTCTGCATTATTATTTCAACAATTTGAACGCCACCTCACAGACCAGACTGAGATCATTAAGATACGCAAGCTGGCATTCTCTTTGTTGGCAGAGAAAGGTTTGGAAACCATGGAGCTGGCATTTGTTATACAAAATATTATGGAAAAAAGCAATTGAAGTGCCCTATTTATGAGTTTTCAATGTGAAAGACCATTTGTTTTCACGCAAATACTCACTTCACAAACGTATCTCAAGCATAGCGGGACACGTCCATATAATTGCGCTGCTCTCCCGAGCGAACTTCCTAATGAGTGAGATAGTAATAAATAATTAGACCTACTTCAAGCGATTTAGGTATAACATAGACAAATTATAGATATATTTCAGATTTTTCCCCTTTGCCTGTGAAAGCATTCCTGTCTGATCTCTGACTGACTCCTACTTGCGATCATCCATTCCACAAAGACAAATGTGCCATTTCTTTCTTCATGTTATTACTGTAAAATAATCTGTAATTTATTTACCAGCCTCCAAAATTAATTAACCTGTTCTGTGAATTTTTTTTTAACACTGTACAGAAACTATGTTCTTATACACTAAAGTTGGTTGTCTTTACATTAGAATAATAATGTTTCATATAATCTAGATTTAGATATGGAATAAATAGCATTCAATACAAAATGAATGTGTCTCATATATTGAAATCAAGTTGTCGAAAAAGATTTGCTTTGTTGTGCATTAAAACCACACCAGGCATTTAGTCATACAAAAAATATTTGGAGGCCAGACATGAAATAAAAATTTTTGAACTGAAAAATGTAAAATACGTACAAACTATTTACTGCTCACTGCCAAAATCAGCCATTCCTCCATGTTGAATGAATGTTAAATAAGCCCGGGATTTCATATCATATTGTATCACGTGACTTCATCATGTGACAGCGGCAAGCAGGTTCCTGATTGGGTAAAGCATGTCAAGTCAGAAGCTCAATTTGCCTCTTTCGCACGAACTGGATGCGCGATCGAGGCGAAATCGAGTCCATCACGCCACGCTAAACGCGTCTATCGCGCCGCAGAACCTTTAAGCGTGCGGTACACTAGCTGTTCCCGACCGTCATGGGAGCGCCGTATCTATTTATACTCGTGCGTAGTGCTCGCGACACTAGTTGCAGTCTTCTCCTGAACAGAGGTGTCGCAACTGAGGAGAGGCTACTGAGTTTGATATTTCTACGGACTAGAAGAAGAAGAAAAAGAAAAACGATGGCAAAACTGGCAGCAGCATTGACGTTAATGTCACACAAAAATGTGACAAAAATGTGCAAAATCACACAAAAATTATTAATGGAATTCAAATTTATCAACCCATGGAGGTCTGGATATGTAGTCACACTCAAAATCAAAGTGGAAAAGCACACTACAGGTTGATCCAACTTTGATGTAATGTCCTCAAAATGAGGCTCAGTAGTGTGTGTGTGGCCTCCATGTGGCCGTATGACCTTACTACAACGCCTGGGCATGCTCTTGATGAGGTGGCAGATGGTCTCCTGAGGGATGTCCTCCCAGACCTGGACTAAAGCATCCGCCAACTCCTGGACAGTCTGTGGTGCAACGTGGCGTTGGTGGATGGAGCGAGACATGATGTCCCAGATGTGCTCAATCGGACAAAAAATATGGATTGACCTTGTTATATTTCTGTTTAGTAGTTTCAGGTTAGTGCTGCCACTATCGACTAATTTTCTAACGACTAATCTTTCGACTCATTTTTTGATTGGTCAACTAATTTAAACGACTAATTTAAAAAAATCAAGTGTATGTTTTTTCATTGTGTCCATTTTATTTTGAACTCAACTGAAGGGCAAAAACATTAAATGTCACCTTTGCCATAAATAACTTATATGTTACCAAATAAAAAATTACAAAGTGGGATGTTTTCCACATACTAAAAAAATATTGCACAAAGTTGCAAAGCTCATTAAGTAAACTGTTTAAAAACATTATGTATTAACATAGGGCTGTGCAATTAATCAGATTTTGATCGCAATTTCAATTTCAGCTCCTAACGATCACAAAAACAGTGTAATCGAGAAAAAACAATTATTTTGTACATTGCATTTTCTAAGAACTCTTATTTTTGTCTTGTGTTCAAATGACACGCACTTTTGTCCCTCCCGAAACCAAAAGCGAAACTCACTCAGTTGTCTATTAAAGACGCATTTTACAGTGTAACTTCATATCTATCGTGCACGCAGGCACACAAAAAATAACACATGCCGTTGCATACTTATAGCCAAAGATGTGTGCCCCATTAGCACAGTTGAGAACGACCACTTTAGAATGTTGTTGCATACTTTGGACAAGCGTTATAATTTGCCATCTCGCCACCACTTTACCAGAGTTGCTCTGCGTGCTTTATATGAGAAATGCTGTGCAGAAGTGGCAACAAAGGCAGAGTATTGATCTATGGGCTACATTATTTTATATATTACAGGTGATTGCAGCAGCTCCATGAGTTTACCTCACAGCAACGCAGGTACTTGTTTGTTAGTTAGCTTATCAGCTGTGTCTATTTGAGTCTTGTTTGGGATATTTTATTTGTGTCCTTGCAACGTTGTTTCCTTTACTGAAACATTTTTCTTTAGTATTAGATTGCGCATTCCAGTACTGAAGCAACAAAATTCAGCAGTTAATCACATTCTCGTTCTTGGTTTCATTAGCACAGGTGTAGTGTAGAGCCATGTATTACTTTTAAACAGTTATTCTACTGACTGAAGAGCCAGGCTTCGTGTTACTTCTATTCAGTAGTTTGTTTGAACTGCTGTTTGCGATTCTACAGCAGACTTATTAAGCACAGTGATCGTGCGCACATGTAAAACCTGCAGGCAAAATAGAAAATAAGATACGTTTAGAAGTGTTACTTTATTTAATATAATAAATATAAATAACTTATTTGCAAATATAATTGAAAGACATTGCTGTCTAATCAAATCCAAACATTTAAACAAAATGTGTGTGCTGGTCGCCCTCAACAAAGTAAAAAAAAAATGCACCCGCTCCTAACGTAAGAATATTTTCACTATTTTTCAAAATCAACATGCAAATTTCCAAAATCGATGAGTAATTGATTTAAATAATCGTGATTTCAATATTGACTAAAATAATCGTGATTATGATTTTTTCCATAATCGAGCAGCCCTATACTAACAATCTAAGCATAAGTATCTGCATTTTCATTAGGCTATCCCATATTAGTCTGAGTCTGGACAAGCCTCCTATGCTTCGCTTAGCTCCCCCCGCTTAGCTCTGCCTAATTATGAATTGCGCTGAAAGCAGGCAGGCACACAGCTAGGCTGCTTGCATTTACACTTGCGTGCATGACAGGGTTTAAAACATTACTGCCAAATTCTAAGTAGCCTGTTTAATATCCAAAGACAGTCATTATACTTATTACTAATAAACAGTACAGACCAGCTTGCCGTTTCATTTTTAATCATATCGTTCTCTTTTCCTTTACTGTGATCGCATTTAAATAGGATAATGCTTCCCTGCACTATGAGGTGATTTGTTGCACACAAAATCACAGCCTATAATGCACAATCATAGACAGAGCCACACGTGCATATTATTGAAAAACACTGTAGAATCACAACTCCATTTTCGAAATCGGTCCTCTCATTGCTATTTTCATGTAGCCTAATATTTGTAAAAAATTATATTACAATCCTCAAGGAAATGCGCACATTTAAGTACAGGAACGAACGAAGGATGCAAGTTATTAGGCTGGTCGCTGCATACTGCATCTGTAGAAAACGGCATGAGGAACGCCCCGGACCTAGCCCTGAAAGCCACCTTCAGGAAGGAAAGACAAATGTTGGTAGTTTGCAACACTTCTGGGTGAACAAAATAGTGGTATTTCTGAGTTCTGACATAACTTAACTAACATCAACAAATATAACTTAAGAAATATGATGTAGCCTATTTATATTTTTGTTCAATAGATTACAGTAATAGCAGCTACAGCTATAATTGTGTACCGATTATAATAAAACAATCAAAATATAGCTGCAAGCAGCAATGGGGGATTCCTCCATAACATGGCAAACCATGTAAAAATGGAAAATCCTTCCTAAAGTGTCATAGTAAAGAAAAATCCATGCTATAGACATTACGGAGTCTATAGACTATATTGTGCCCCATGAGCCACAATATGTCCCCATTTTGGACCTATGGGGTAGAAATGCCATGAGTCGTTAAATGTACAAGTGTCTTCTTCGTGACATACCAAGTTTGGTGTTGATATTTCAAAGATTTGCAGGGATATGACCCAACTTCCTGTTTGGTGGCGTTGCTGCAGATTATGATTGGTTGTACTAGGCAAACAGTTTCGAAAATCAAAAAAACAATAGATAACTTTTGTGAGACTTGCTCTGATGATGATGCGTGCCAATTCTGAAGAAGATTGCACAAAATGTGTAGGAGTAGAAGCGAAACAAACGTGTTTCCTAAATCTTTATTGTACAGAGAAATCCAAGAGGCAGCCATTATAGGTTCTTGAGGCTTTTTTGTTTTTCATGACAAATAAGGCATATGGAATTAATTTCAGAATTTTGGGACAAATGGGATGCAAAGGGTATCACTTTGAAAATTTGAAAATTAGGGTGTGTCCTGTAGCGACACCTATGGTCTAAAGTGGCCCATGTTTGGTGTGGTAGTAGTTGTAGTGTCTTCCTCATGACATACCAAGTTTGGTGTTGATATCTCAAGGATTTGCAGAGATATGACCCAACTTCCTGTTTGGTGGCATTGCTGCAGATTAATGATTGGCTGTACTAGGCAAACGGTTTCGAAAATCAAAAAAACAATAGATAACTTTTGTGAGGCTTGTTCTGATGATGAAACTTGCCCATTCTAAAGATGATTGGACAAAATTTGTAGGAGGAGTAGCGAAAAAACGTGTTTCCTAAATCGTTATTGTACAGAAAAATCCAATAGGCGGCCATTATAGGTTCTTGAGGCTTTTTTGATCTTCATGACAAATAAGGCATGTGGAATGAATTTCAGAATTTTGGGACAAATGGGATGCAAAGGGCATCACTTTGAATATTGGAAAATTAGGGCATGTCCTATAGTGCCACCTATGGTCTAAAGCCGCTTTCCGACCAAGTAGTTACAGGAACGTAGTTATAGGAACAGTCCACTTCTAAACAGTTCTACTAACTACTCTCCCCAAAAACAGGTTTTGCTATTTGCATTCGCACTGGTCAAGTGGCCATAGGAACTGGTAGGAGGGATAAGGGAGTGACGCAAGCACCGCAATAGGCTTTTATAGCGTTGTCACT
>JACXGM010019053.1:0-18633 GCA_016801145.1 Umbra pygmaea | reverse complement strand
ACCATCCCCACTGTCAAACATGGTGGTGGCAGCATCATGGTTTGGGCCTGCTTTTCTTCAGCAGGGACAGGGAAGATGGCTAAAATTGATGGGAAGATGGATGGAGCCAAATACAGGACCATTCTGGAAGAAAACCTGATGGAGTCTGCAAAAGACCTGAGACTGGGATGGAGATTTGTCTTCCAACAAGACAATGATCTAAAACATAAAGTAAAATCTACAATGGAATGGTTCACAAATAAACATATCCAGGTGTTAGAATGGCCAAGTCAAAGTCCAGACCTAAATCCAATCGAGATTCTGTGGAAAGAACTGAAAACTGCTGTTCAGAAACACTCTCCATCCAACCTCACTGAGCTCGAGCTGTTTTGCAAGGAGGAATGGGCAAAATTTTCAGTTTCTTGATGTGCAAAACTGATAGAGACGTACCCCAAGCGACTTACAGCTGTAATCGCAGCAAAAGGTGGCGCTACAAAGTATTAACTGTTTAATTATTGGGCTGAATAATTTTGCACGCCCAATTTTTCCATTTTTTATTTGTTAAAAAAGTTTGAAATATCCAATAAATTTCATTCCACTTCATGATTGTGTCCCACTTGTTGTTGATTCTTCACAAAAAATTACAAATTTATATCTTTATGTTTGAAGCCTGAAATGTGGCAAAAGGTTGAAAAGTTCAAGGGAGCCGAATACTTTCGCAAGGCACTGTATATGGGAAAAAGTATGTGGACAACCCTACAAATTGTGGAGGGATAAAGGTCTAAAGCATTTTTTCAGGGTTTGGGCTAGGCTCCTTAGTTTCAGTAAAGTATCATTGATTTAAAGTAATTGTGAGCCAGGCCTTCTCATCCAAAATCAGTGCCTGACCTCACAATTCCTCTTTTGGCTGGATGGATACAAATTCCCACACACTCCAAAATATTGTGGAAAGCCTTTCCAGGTAAGTGGTGGCTGTTATAGCTGCAAATATTGCCCATGATTTTGGAATGGAATGTCCAACAAGCTCATATGGTGTGATGGTCAGTTGTTCACATACTTTTGGCCATATCATGTATTTGTTTGATCCACTCATTATTCAAGTTCCATGTCTTGTTTGAGATATGACCCTACCCTACTGTCACAACAGATTATTTTTGCCTCAACTGTGAAGCTGTCTGAGGAAGGTTGATAACTCATAAACAAAACCTTTTGGATACAAGTAATTTTTTTTTCAATTACTTCAATCCTGTCAGTTCGAGTTTTATAGACTGGCTTGCATCCCCAGAATTAAATTATACACTCCATCATTCTATTAACTTTCACCATAGGCATCAATTAAGGATTTACTTAGGCTTGGCTAAAACCCATATTCTTTTATTTTATTTATAAAATTGTTCTCGATTTTCCTCGCTTACAAATTCCCTCTAATCCTGCCTTGGCGGCAGCTCCGCAACTCCTTCTACAGATCTGTGGGCTGACAAGGGGCGCACACATGGTTCATGTCGCCCAAGCTGCCAATTCTTTTTGCACTGTTCTCCCAACAGCGCTGCCTTGTGCAGGAGGCCCAGGGAAATACAGAGAACCCATGGTCAGGCTCGAACCCATGACCATCGTGACATAGACTGTCCTGAAATGCACTATAATTTGGGTCTATGTATCTTTATTAGTACATTAATTCTCGAGCAAATTCTTGTGTGTAGGTCAAGCACCTGTGAATTCAATCCTGGTTGTATAGCTGACGAATGTGTAACCTCCCACATATTTAGCAACTTAAGGCTTCCATTTTAAATGAGCAGTGTGATAATTATTGGTCAAACGTCATCAATCTTCCACCATCTCACACCAGCTGAGGGATTACAGATGATTCTAGACTAAAGGGGAATTGGAAATGAATTGGGAGGGGAAAAACAATGCAGACAAATAAACAAAAAACTGTGGAAAAATATGACTTTTAATGCCTTATAAAAGCTAGTCTAGGCTATCGCTGACATCATAAAATGTTAGGTTTAACAATGGCTCTGAGTATAATTACAGTACCAAGGATAATTTGATGATTTCCCCAATTAAGAATGGGCAATATTAACATAAGACATACAGCACCAGACGCTGTCATGAACTTCACATTCCATAACCATCATTTTTTCCATCTGCTATCAAACATACAGAACATGCAAGACAAACAGCATGGTAACAAATTGTTGCAGCACATCAGAGAGTAATTTGTAAAAGCAAACTGTACAGTACATGGAGTTAAAAAACAATTAAAATTTTACCAACATTATAGGTGTTTGTTACAACATACAATAATACATTTGTTAAAGAATAGAATTATAAAATTGCTTTCAATAACAACTTGATCTGGTTTAGCGGGAACATTGTGTAGACAGTCTTGTTCTCTCACTGCTGTAATTATATTCTGGTACATCCAAGGCAGGGCCTAAGTCCAGGTTCACACACTCGGCCTCTTGAATATGAAATTAAGTTCTAAAGTTTTGAAGAACTACTAGACGATTTCTTTTTCTAAAGGGGAATAAAGACAAAGCAGAAACCAGCTCTGTTAATTTAGCCAGTTGAACGTGTAAAGCTGGATTCACACCAGGTCCGGCAAACTGGTTGTATTGCGGCGGAAGTCCATTCATTTCAATAGGAAGCAATGCGCACCGCTGCGGTAACTCTACCGGAACCAGCAAAATGTGGATGCGCTGCGGCGGGTGTGTCGCAAGAGTTGAAATAATCCAACTTGTGCGGTGCTTTGCCGTACAATGCCAGAACCAGAAGTTGATTTACCTCAGAGAAAGAGCTAATACAGTCCCCTCCAAAAGTGTTGGAACGACAAGGCAAATTCCTTTGTTTTTTTGGTCATTGAAGACATTTGGGTTTAAGATCAAAAGATGAGTATGAGACAAGAGTTCAGAATTTCAGCTTTTATTTCCTGGTATTCACATCTATATGTGTTCAACAACTTAGGACATTTCACTGTTTGTATTAGACAACAGTATTTTTAGGTGAGCAAAAGTAAAGGAACTAATATTCTTCAAGTAAATAACATTTAATATCTGGTGGCATACCCTTGCTTGCATTAACTGCCTCAAGCCTGCGACCCATCGACATCACCAAACTGTTGCATTCCGCATTTGTGATGCTAGTCCAGGCTTTTACCGCAGCTTCTTTCAGTTCTTGTTTGTTTCAGGGGGTTTCTCCCTTCAGTCTCCTTTTCAGGAGGTGAAATGTATGCTCTATTGGGTTTAGGTCAGGTGATTGACTTGGCCAGTCTAAAACCTTCCACTTTTTTCCCCTGATGAAGTCATTTGTTTTCTTGGCAGTGTGCTTTGGGTCATTGTCCTGCTGCATGATAAACTTCCTCCCGATTAGTTTCAATGCATTTCTCTGTAAATTGGCAGACAAAATGTTTCTAAACACTTCTGAATTCATTCTGCTGCTACCATCATCAATAAATATTAATGAGCCTGTTCCAGAAGCAGCCATGCTTGCCCAAGCCATGACATTACACCCCCACCATGCTTCACAGATGAGCTTGAATGCTTCGGATCATAAGCAGTTCCTTTCTTTCTCCACACTTTGGCCTTTCCATCAGCTCTTCACAGCTCTCACAATATTTCTGTCATCAACTACTGTTGTTTTCCTTGGCCGACCTGTTCGACGTCTATTGCTTAGTTTGCCAGTAGTTTCTTTCTTAGTCAGGACATTCCAAATTGTTGTGCTTGCTATGCCCAATATTTGTCCAATGGCTCTGGTCGATTTTCCTTACTATCTCAGCCTTTCTCAGACAATGGCTTGCTTTTCTCCCATAGACAGCTCTCTGGTCTTCATGTTGGTTTATCCACTTTAACAAGAAATGCAGTCTATAGGTTTCAACCAAGGATGACAACTTAGACCAGTCATGCAGAGCTATTTAATGTTTGAACAATCAACCTAAAAGGCAACACCTGAGCAACAAGAAACATGTCAGTCACATGTTCCGATAGTTTTCCTCACTTGAAAAATGGGTGGGTTCAAACAAAGGGTGGTTTGTCCTGGGCTGTTGAACAACCTAAACACATCAAGATCTGAATACTAGGAAATAAAAGCTGAAATTCTGAACTCGTGTCTCATACTCATCTTTTGATCTTAAACCCAAATGTCTTCAGTGACCAACAAAAACAAAGGAATTTGCCTTGTCGTTCCAATACTTTTGGAGGGGACTGTATGTCGCTTTCATCTATGGGTGTGTGAGATTGCAAGTCAAGCTTTGACAGCTCAGTAGATAGTTTTCGTATTGTCAATGAATACTAAACTGAAAACAGCTCCTACCAGTCGCCTTGCTGGAGGCGGACAGTTGTATGCAATGTTGCCCACCATCTCGTAGATGTGGAAGATTGGTTACGATGTTGATTGCAGTGTACACGTGTGTCTGCATTACGATGCCGTACGGGGATTTTTTGCCGTGTCTGGTGTGAATTTAGCTTAAGGACTCAAAACAAATAAATGTCTTGCGACTACTAAATCTTGACGGCAGCGACTGAACTTCACCTTTTTACGAAGGACCTCTGTGGAAGCTGGAAAGTCCGGTACAGGAAGTTCTGGTACCTCAGGCACTGCAGTCTTCTCTGAAACATTCAGTTTGATCTTCTCTATAGAGTTTTTAAAAACAGTTAAGACAGGCATGCAAACAGTATGTACACATCAATTTTACTCTTTGAATCAATGCTTTTAGGAGTAACTTACTTTTCTTTTTTGTTTGAGGTGTTTCTGTGATGGATGGAGGAAGCAAATCCTTGTCAACGCTGTTTACCCGAGGCTTCTGCTTTTTCTTTTTGTCTGATTCCTTCTCAGTCTTTTGTGGTTCCTTCTGGAATTCATTCTCTTTGTTTAGCTTCTCAGATTTATTTCTTTTCCGTTTTTTCTCTTTCTCATTCCCCTTGCTTATTTTCTCATTTTTGTTATTCTTTTCCGGTTCTTTCTGAACCATATTCTCTTTACTTATCGCCTCTGTTTCTTTGTGACTTTCCTTCTTCCTTTTATGTTTCTTCTTCTTAGATTTCTCTTTCTTTTTATCACCAGTCTTTGGCTTATTCATCACTTCTACAGTCTTTTCGATTTTACCAGTCTCCTCTCTTGGCTTGTTTTTCTTTTTCTTGAGTTCTGGTGAATTCTCATGGTGGATGTTTCCATTCTTCCGTTTCTTGGCTGAAGGTTTTCCATTAGGTTTTGAGGATGACAGATTATCTGCTACGGTTGTCAGAAGTGCTGTATTATTGTTCTCCACTACTTGGCCTTCAGGGAACAGCGATTGGGCTGATATGGTGGGAGATGTTGCCTTCTTTGCTTTACTAGACTTGACTATACTAGGTTGTAGTAGGGTCTTCCCATTTCCTTCTGCATCTTTCTTTACAGTTATGGTCTTGACCTTCTTGGAAGAACTAGCCTTCTTTGGTTCAGCTTTAGCTCTGGGTGTAGGTGTCTTAAGGGCAGCTGTAGCTCTGGGCTTCTTCGGTGCTCTTGTTTTTTTTGCTACTGAGACTGTGTACAGAAAGGTGGATAGACAGTAAATAAATGTCAAACAAATGCAAGAAGACACAGCATCAGCATTAGGAAAAGGTTTGTAAGTCAAAATAAATAGCCTTCTACGATGTATTTAAAAAAGGTACAGGTTATGTTCATGGGCATCAGTTTGAAAATGTGCTGGGGACAGAGACGTTTTCCGAAGTGCATTTTCAGTGCTGGGTACAGTCTCGTAGACGGGGGGGCTAGTGTTAGCGTCACATTGAAAGAGGCTGCTGCAGCGCGCCGTACGGGCTGGGCAGAGGCTGCTGAGTTTAGACCGGTGGGATGATGTTGCTAAAAACTTCCAATACATATCTACTATCAGACCAGAAAAGTGGTGGGGACAAGATGACTCTACGCCTATGAGCATGTTCACGTTAAAGCTACATTGTGTATTTTTTGGAGTTGATTCTTATTCATGTTATTTTCGTACGCTTACAATCTTCCATTCAGAATACATATGATGCGTCGCTCGAATTGCGGCAGCCTCGTTACGCCTCCATGTGTAAAATACATTAGCCAAAGCGGGACATACCTGGAAATTCAAGCTCTGCCTTTCACGCTTTTACACTCAGTGGCACCGTGACGAATGCCAGGGGGAGGATACTCACGACTGCCGGCAGATTTGAAAGCCTGTTGAAGATGGAGGATCACGCCTATTCTCAAGGACATGTAATGGCAGCGCTGGCCCAAGTTATACAGTAGGCAAGAACCGTTCGCCTGGCAACACAAACTCAGATTTTTTCGTTTCAAAATGACAGCGCTCTTAATTCATTACAATAACCATTGTTAATTCATTGCATAGGTAGGGTCCATGTTCACCGCTAGATGGAAGAAATTTTTACACAATGTAGCTTTAAGGTACAGTGTAGGTCTATGATGCTTTTACATATTCTCTGACTAACCCTCTCTGTCCTATTCTCTGCTACTGCGTCTTTAACCTGCCTCTCTCTGAAAGGTAGCTGCACGTACAATCGATCGGCCTGCGCTCAGATGCGAGAGCAAATAGTACACCTCTCTGAGGTAGCGACTAGCTTGCTGAATGTGGTTGCGATTCTAGCAGAGGAATCTCTAGTTGATAAAACTGGGCAGTCCACAAAACACAGCATGATCTGAGTCAGCCTTTGCAGATACATCGGACACTAAGCGAGTGCAAGCTCTTTAGTCAGTGCGGTGGGCACTCGCTGTAACACATCTCCCCCCGCCCCTCACCTGACAGTTCCTGTGCCAGTCTCCTCCACTTCTCCACGTCCAGATCAGAGTCTGAGCTGGAGTCGTCTCCGCCAGTAGCAGGAACAGGAGAGGTCAGGGGCACTGTAGCCATGACAACAGTCTCACTATGGGAAGTCTTTTTCCTCTTCCTCTTAACCGGTGTGTCTCCTGGTTTCTCTTCCTTCCTCTTTATCTTGGCAGATGGAGCAGAGACCTGAAACAAGGACGGGAGAGAGAAAATTGACTAAGCAAAATGATCTCGTTACAGAGCACTTGATGTGGTTGACATTGGCAACAGACAGGTGGGAACTGGAACCCACAAGAGTTTGCATCTGTACCTGTGCTGTCTTAGGTAAAGTTGTTTTCTTTTTTTTTGCAGTCACCTTCTTTTCTACAAGCGTGGTTGCTGCATCAGCATAAACAGAGAGAAAAAAGAATGCTAAATGCATATCGTAATGCTACATACATACATACATACAGTAAAGCCAAATACAGATGTTGTACTCCAAAGTGGTGCTGCTCGTACTGTGTCACCAATCAGTGCATTTAGTTCCCAATAAATGGTCTATTCCTGACGCTGGGTGGTGCTAGATGACTTTAAACAAAGCTCCTAATGGGTTTGTCTTTACCATTGATGCAGGAGATTGCAGTTCTAATCCCTCCTAGAGATACCGATATTGTGTTGCGGTTAAGGTCGGACGCAACTACTGTACACTCGCAATGTAGTGACTTGTTACTTCTAATCCCTGTGAAAGCATATCCTATATTTTTCCTCAGTCTGTTTAGAAGACGCATTCAAATTGTATATTGTAATTGTAATCATACCGAAACAATGATCAATTCAATGAAAACACATCGTAGAGTATGTACAGTTTGCTCCCTGTTTGTAAATGTGGCATTTACATTACAATGGCTCCTGTCCCGAAAGTCTGATCACATTTCTCCCTTGTTTGAATTCAAACATTGTTCATCAACCCGTTTCACCACCAACTTCATGTCAAAAAAGTCAAAGTCAAAAGTCAAAAGTCAGACGCCTAAATTGTACTTGCAACAGCTCAGCTGTTAGGGATATGCGTGAATTAATCATTAACTGGAAACGCGCTATGCGCAACGCAGTTTGAAACGGCTTCAAGAGAGTGGTTGTTTCACTGATAAAATTAATTAACCGCAGCTGTGAGAGAGGATTTGGCAAAAATGTCTGGGAATGAGATTACTGTTTTTCTACTCTTTAACTAGACAAGCCAAAATCAGTTAACTTTCCTTTAGCCAAAGCCAAACAAACCACTAGTTAGGTACAGTCTGTCAGCTAAATATCATGAATAGGCCTATTATGAATAGTAATGTTATTGGACATGAATGTATTAGATCTGACTGTGTCTTAGATTATAGCTATTTTGACTAGATAGACATTTTGTGATCAAGCCTTGTTTGTTTTAAAACTGTTTAAACAAACATGCAATGAAAAATACTATAATTTACATTAATGTATTTTGTGTCCTTCATTTTCAATATTGTTTGAGTTGTCAGTGTAATATATCCAGGAAACACAGGGAAAAAACACGAATAAGACTTAATTTGAAAATGACCAGAAGAAAATTGACTTGAAATGGAAAAACTGTGTCTTCAATCGAGCCTTGCTTTATACAACAGCTGTAGATATTTTCATAGATATATTCACTAAATAATGTGTATCATGTCCTAAAATACTTTTAACCAAATAAAAGTTATCATTTTGGACAATCAAATTCAAAATATAAATAAACAAATTTGTTAATAAATCTTATCCCTTTAATAATCCCTAACGCATTGTTTCTGACACCGACAAATGTGTCTGGGAGAGGGGTTGGGGCGGCGTTTTTTTGCCCAGAACCATCCCTGGTCACAACGCTTGTTTGTCTCCGGCTTTCTCGTTGATATGGGGGGAAGCACAGACATACGGCTTGATGGCTCAAGCCCCCCGAGATACAGCGTGTGGCCATTTTGATTATGTATGGACAGGATGATAATGACTGACCAATCGGCAACACAGTTACAATATACAATTTCAATATACAATTGCGTCTTCCACAGTACATATGACGACTTAAAAGAACAATGTCATTCGTTACCCATTAAATAAATATACAATAAGCAGTTTAGATGAGACATTTATATTGTAGGACAATACATTTAGTTGTTTTAATGATTTTGGTTGTTTTGCACCAATTTAGAGTATGACATCTGGAGTAATTGTCACCACTGGAGCAGCAAAAACAAGTGTGCACATCTTACTCATCATTACACAACAGTACATACCATCAGTGGTTGCTGTACCAGGTTTCTCCAACGACCAGTATTCAGTCAGTGTTCTCTGTCCCTCAACAGGGGTTGCTGGTGGTGACTGGTGAAGACATGTCCATAGGTTAAAATAAGGTTCATCACCTGCATGATCAACTCAACATAGCTCACGTTTTAACAGGTAGAGATGCATTGGTCTTACGTTAACACTGTTCACTTACAAGCAACATTAGGTTGTTAAGAGCTTTTAATTTTCTCATTCTCCCGCGGTGGGCCTTCTTGGCTGTAGCAGGGTTCTTGAGTTGACTCTCAGGTTGCTTTGGTGAGGCTTTATAGGTGAAGACTGGTGAGAAGACGCCGCTATCGCTGGAAAACTCTGGCGCTGTGGCCTTGGCTGAGGATTCAGGAACCACTGGTTTATTTGAGCCAGGATTGGCTGTGGGATCCTCGTCTTCACTGCCATCACTGGCATCCTTACTAGCTGCTCTCTTGCTTGGATTAGCAGCAACCACTGGTTTAACTGGAGTAGCCAGATCGGCCTTTGTCTTGGCTGTTGATGTTGGTCTTTTCGGCTTCACTGCTATAGCTATAGGTGTAGCCTCAGCTTTGCTTGAAGTGGCAACGGTTTTTGCTTTAGCCGGGGTCACAGTTTTCGTTGGAGTTGTGGCTGTTTTCTGAATCAATCCAATATGAAGAAAGATGTTAAACACAGCATTTATATTTCTTATATGTGTATTTTTTTTAGTGAATGAGAAAGAAATTGCTAGATGAAAGAAGACAACATTGCTCAAGGAGCAGTGTCACAGATTCAAACCCACGCGGCAGCATCACATTTGCACCGAATGCAGTGGCTTAGACCAATGGACGAACATCGGCCACAGCATTGTTACATTTCAACTCGTGGTACATTTATTGCTGTACTTTAATGGTTAAGACTGTAGTCTACAATAGTGTAAATAGCTTTAGGTGTTGTAGCGGTCATCTGAAGAGTGAAGACAGTGAAGAGACTAGGCCACCCAACTGTGTTGATGCTACACAAAAAGACTGTGGTCACAGCCCACCCATTCCTATCTCTGTTTAAGGACACTGACTGAACACTGATAAATAATATGGCCTTAGCTGCATAGGGCCTTGTACACCACTGCTGGTTTGCTTCTAAAGCTAAGCAGGGTCGGGCCTGGTTAGTCCCTGGATGGGAGACCAGTGCTGCTGGAAGTGGTGTTGGAGGGCCGGTAGGCAGTACGCTACCCTCTGGTCTAAAGATAATTTCCAATGCTCCAGGGCAGTGATGGGGATATCTGCCCTGCGTAGGGTGCCGTCTTTCTGATGGGACGTTAAATGGGTGTTCTGACTCTGTGTAGATACTAAAGATCCCATGGCACTAATAATAAGAGTAGGGGTGTTAACCCTGGTGTCCTGGACAAATTTACAATCTGGCCTTAGTTCCATCAAGGCAACCTAATCATACCCAGCTTTCAATTGGTTCATTCATCCCCTTTCCTCCCCCATCGTTATAAATGAGAAGCTGTTCTCAGTCAACTTGCCTGGTAAAATAAAATAATTTAAAATAATTAAATAAACTATAATCGGCCGTGTACCTTTCAAATTCCCCACCTGGCAAATCCAGAAGAGGACTGGCCACCCCATTACAGTCGGCCTCTCTCAAGGTTACTTCCTAGGTTCCACCTACTAAGGAGTTTTTCCTAGCCACTGTATATCACTTGTGGTTGCTTTTTTGGGGGGTTTTAGGCCGGGTATCTGCCGAAGCACTAAAAGGGCTTTAAATTTGATTGAAGAAATGTTTAAAGTTCTAACATTATTTTGCACTCCACATGAACTGAACAGTGGCTTAAATCTTACCTCTGCTGGATGATCCTCTTCATTGTCTGTTGAATCACTACCATCACTAGATGACTCTGGGTTTGTTCTCTTGGCTGTGACCGGGCCTGTTGTCTTTGCTTTGCTTGAAGTGGCAACAGTCGCTGCTTTAGCCAAGGTCACATTTTTCACTTGTGTCTTGGCTGTTTTCTGAGTGTGTTTTAATGTAAATATTCAACAAAGTCATTTCTTGTGAAAAATCTCAAACACATCATTGTCTGTTATACAATTCAGTTGGCTGGGAATCCTTTTATAAGGTCTAGACATTGGTTGATAAGGCTGTATTACAAAAACTTCCTTTTTATCTGAATTAAAATATTCAGTGGTCAGATAGTACCGTTGTGCTCACAAGTTTACACACCCTGGCAGAAATTCTGAAATATCAGCATTGATTTTGACAATATTACTGTTCATGCAAAAAGTCTGACTGTTATGTAAGTATAGTGATCATATGAAGCCATTAATTATCACAGTTGTTTGGCTCCTTTGTAAACCATACTGATAACAGAAATCACCCAAATGATCCTGATCTAAAGTTTAAATACCCTTGAATGTTTGGCCTTGTTACAGACACACAAGGTGACACACACAGGTTAAATGGTAATTAAAGGTTAATTTCCCCACACCTGTGGCATTTTAAATTGCAATTAGTGTCTGTGTATAAATAGTCAATTAGTTTGTTAGCTCTTAAGTGGATGCATTGAGCAGGCTAGATACTTAGGGAGCAGAAAAGAACTGTCAAATGACCTGCATAATAGGGTACTGGAACTGCATGTAGTAGGAAAATGTGGATATATAAAAAGAGATCCAAAGCCTTGCAAATGACAGTCAGTACTGTTCAATCACTTATCGGTGGATACCAAGCAAAAATCAGGTAGACCAAGAAAGATTTCAGCCAAAACTGCCAGAAGAATCTTTCGGTATACGAAGGAAAAATCCACAGGTAATCTCGGGAGATATACAGGCTGCTCTGGAAAAAGACAGTGTGCCAGTGCCACAAAAAAGCCTGGTTACAATATGCACAAAAACACCTTGACACGCATCATAGCTTCAGCCACAGTGTAATTTGGAGTAACAAGACCAAAATAGAGCTTTATGATCACAACCATAAGCGCTATGTTTGGAGAGTGGTCAACAAGGCCTATTGTGAAAAGAATACCAACTCCACTGTGAAGCATGGTGGTGGCTCACTGATGTTTTGGGGTGGGTGAGCTCTAAAGGCATGGGGAACCTAAATGCAGCATGTTGTTCAACAATACTGGCAAACCTTGGCATTCTTCTACATGAAAGCTACGCAAGGGATGCACTTGGACATTGAGATTTCATTGAGATTTCAAGTGTGGCTCATGCAAGACATCCAACGACTTTGCATAACCTGGAGGCATTTTGCCAAGATGCTATACCACCTGCAAGAACTCAGGGCCTTGTAGACAACTATCAAAAAAGACTGCAAGCTATCATTGATGGTAAAGGAGGCAACACACTGTATTGAGAACTGAGAGTATGCAGACTTTTGAACAGGAGTCATTTCAATATCTCTTTGTTGCCATGTTTTGTTTCATGATTGTGCCATTCTGTTTTGACCTACAGTTGAATATGAATCCAACTCGCTCATGTTTTCTTTAACAATGGTACATTATTACCAATTCTGCAGGGGTATGCAAACTTTTGAGGACAAATATATCAGACTCGTTCACATGACCTGTTGCTACTAGAAACACCACAGATTCACTCTGAGTTGGTAAAACTGTGTTTGAATACCATGCCTCAATCACAGAATGATATACACAGTATGGTTAAGCTGGAGGTGTTGGTGCCTGTACAACAATTAAAATGTCTTTTGCATAACGTTTTTACCATCAACTGTGAATTTCTCTATTAATGTGTTTTATTTTTTATTATGCAGTGTTTTGATAGAAAAATGTTTTCCAAATTTCTTTGTTTTTGATTCTGTTTTTATGTCTTTGGTCTTCAGTGTTTTTATTGTTGTATCACAGGGCACAACCCTGACAGATGTATTCATAAAGGTTCATTTCAACCAAAGTCCTTTTTCGAGCCTCGAAGGTTATGACGTTTAGATTGTGTTGAACGACAATATTGTGAATATTGAGAAAATGACAGATGAATATACAGCCAGAAACTGATTAAGGATTTACACTCACAGCTTTGGGATCCTCGTCTTTACTGTCTGATGAAGAGTCACTGGCATCCTTTCTAGCTGCTGTCTTGTTTGGTGTAAAAGCAACCACTGGTTTAACTGAAGTAGGCAGAGTGGCCTTTGTCTTGTCCGTTGATGTGGGTTTCTGCAGCTTCACTGATGAATCTTTAGGTGCTGTAGATTTTGTCTAAATCCACGTTAAGGCAAACACATCAGTGAAGAAATTTTTCAAAAATTGTCGTATTTAGCACTCTATATGGATAGAACAGCAGCTTAAATCTTACCTCTGCTGGATGGTCCTCTTCACTGTCCGTTGAATCACTACCGTCACTAGATGACTCTGGGTTTGTAGTCTTGGCTGTGACCCGGCCTGTTGTCTTTGCTTTGCTTGGACTGGCAAAAGTCGCTGCTTTAGGCGCGGTCACAGTTTTAGTCGGTGTTGCCGGTGTTGTGGCCGTTTTCTAAATCAGTGTGATATGAAGAAATTAAGCACTGCATTGATATTTGTGATATGTGTTTAGAATTATATGCTTTCCTGTACTAGACAGAACTAGTGGTGAATGACAGAAGAGAACGTTTCTGCTCAAGGAGCACTGTCCCAGACTCAAACCCATGATAGAAAAGTACATGTGTGCCAAAGGTAGTGGCTTAGACCAATGAACCACCATAATTTATATCTTAGTCATTTAGCAGACACTCTCATCCAGAGAAACTTACAGTAAGTGCATACTGTACATTCAAGAGAAACAAGAGACAAACTCAAATCAGTAGTAAAACCATTATAATATTAGAAACAGTCAATAGGCAAAAGTCTGTGCTGGACAGAAAATTGTTCAAATGAACATTACAATTTAAAAAGACAACACAGGTGGTGGTCATGGAACTAATATGTACTCATTGAAAAGGAAGGATAAGATGTTTCCTAATGATGGGTAGAAACTCTGATGGTCTAGCCTCCATTGGTAGCTGGTTCCACCATTGAGTTGCCAGGATGGAGAAGAGCTTTGACTGCATGGAACTGGGAGCTGAGCCCTGAGGTGGCATGTAGGTGTAGGGATGTAGGGTTTGTGCATTGCCTGAAGTTGTGTTGCTCCATAGACAAGCACCACGGTGAGGATGTCATCTGTGGCCACATCAGACACAGCAGTGTTTCATTTCAACCCAAGTACATTTATTGTTGTACTAACTGGTATGAGTTTGTGTTGAGACTGTGGTCTACAATATTGTGAATAGCTTTAGGTGTTGTTTCCATCTTCTGAATCAGTGTAAAGACAGTGAAGAAATATTTGGACAAAAACAATGAATATTATTTAGCACTCCACATGAACTGAACAGCTGTTCATGTAAAAATCTTACCTCTGCTGGATGATTCTCTTCACTGTCTGTTGAATCACTACCATCACTAGATGACTCCGGGTTTGTAGTTTTGGCTGTGACCGGGCCTGTTTTCTTTGCTTTGCTTGGACTGGCAACAGTCCCTACTTTAGCCGAGGTCAAAGTTTTAGCTGGTGTCTTGGCTGTTTTCTGAATCAGTGTGAAATAAAGAAAATTGTCAACCAAGTCTTTAATTTATGGTGCAAAATTTCACACACAATGGCCCTCATTTATCAAACGTGCGTAGAAACAAGTGTAGATCTGAACGCAGAAATCATCTTATGATGAGACTCACATGTGATTTACAAAACATTCGTATTACTCCAATTCCAGCGTACTAATAAACGGGCGTTGATAAATCAGACGGTTGAAAACAATCATAAATTAAATATCACGCCCACATATATGCACGGATTAGAGGCCTCGCCCTTAGAATTTACAACATGGATAAGCGAAATCCGGGAGAGAAAAGGAATTTCTCTGAGATAAAATGAGACGCTCAGGTCTCAGGTGCAGGCCAAAGGCTTGGTTTTAATTGGAAGTTTAAAATCAGGCATCGATTGTTAAAGGAAAGTGCTGTGTTGACTGAGGTTACTGCTACAGTCATTGAAAGACTTAAGTAGGGTGAGGTCAGCTAAATTGGGCCATAGGATAAAATGGGCCAAATAATGTTGTAGCGTCATATTTTAATATCTTTACAGCAAATCACTGATCTTGCATTGTTGCTTCAACACTTGTGGACTTGTAAAAAGAGTTTTGATTGGTCTGAGTTTTCTAGACAAGACAGGGCAGAAAAATTACATTAGATCTCATCCAAAGCTTATTTGATGGTATAATAATCCCTTTACCAAAAAGTGGCCAATTAGCTGACTTCACCCTAGCTTTCTTACACAAGATAGCACTTACTATATTAGAAGCTCAGAATAAGATCCTGTCTCCTTTGTAGAGCCCCCAATGGTGGATGTTGTGGCCACTGATCTTCATTTAATGGCACCGTTCCCCAGCGCAATATCGCAGAGAACCCCGCATGCCATAATTATGTTGCAGGCCTGCTCTGGTGTGTATAGCAGTCCCCCCACCCTGCTTACCCAAGACAGAGCCACCTGCCCTTGAAAAAACCAATCACTCCACTGTGGTTCATGTGTGTGTGCACTGTTGAACCTGCGCTCCTGCTTGTTTGTGGATTTGCAAGCGTGTGTTATAAGGTACTCAGTCAGGGCATTACCTGTCACCAAGAGGAATCACATCCATCCGTTTCACCAAAAAACTATGTAGAACTACTATAATAATTGTACGAGGGCGTAACTCAACGAAAGAGATGACTCCAGCCATGCAGTGCGCCCTCCTGTAGCCTTGTTCCAACACTGTGGTTTAAAAAATAGAATAGCGCGTCCCACTCGGCCACCGGGCTACCATATTCAGAACGAACATCCTGCCATCACATATGATCTGAACGTTGATTGAATTAACATTTTTGCGATTGAAAAATGTGTAATCATTCATGGATGGTGGCTACAAACGCAGTACAATCAATCGCCCGATTCGCCCCAATCACATTTGGAAACCCAGCAATTTCATTAAATCGTGTTTTAATCATAGTTTGAATATACCAGAAAGGGACTTCATAGCCACCAAAACTGCTGGCATACTTCGACTATTGTTGGCTATGATATACCAGACCTGTCCCTGATCTCCCCCTGAAAGGTCCCGGTGTAGAGAGCGCGCATTAAGGTCCTCTAAAAGAGCCAGATCTGCCATTGCTTCGACTTCAGGACTGCCAAGGCGCTTGATTAAGCGACTGAATAAACATTTCACATTATAAATATATATATTGTATTTGATTAAAATTGTTGTTTACATAATTTAAGCCCTCATTTTCAAGGCCACTTCAAAATTTTAGGGAAAAACATATACCACTTAATAGCAATGTAGTGTATACAATTAATTTGGAATTCTGAAATGTAACTTGCAATATGGGGTAATTGTGATTAGGGCTGGGTGATAAAACGATAGACATATAATCAATATCAATAAAAAATGCATTTGATAAAACGTTCAATAATTTCCTTTGCTTCGTTGGAAGAAACCAGCGGTTGCAAAGCAATTTTGGTTGCATAAACAAAGGAACTCACTCTCTGGTAACCTAGCAATGTAGCGAGTGACACGCTAACAGCCAATCATTTAACAGTATCAAGTTTGGTTGTGCAATATTACCGTGTTGTGAGTCTTGTTAGATTCTATGGTAACTGAAACTGATAAGGTAAAAATTTGTGCCGCAGCAAGCGAGGAAATTAATGATAAAACGGGAAAAGTCAGCTCGCCAGTATGGCAGTTTTTTGGTTTTTAAAAGTCTGACTGTCGTCAGACCAATGTCGTCTGCAAATTATGCTAAACCGTCGTCCCCACCAAGACTGGTAATATCACAAACTTGTTTTCCCCACCTTCTCAGGTCTTTCTGTTTATATTTAACACTTTGCACTATTTTATTACACTTTATTAAGAATTTCTTAAGTATATTCTAATTTTGCACCTTAGTGTAACAGATAATTGTTAAGTGTTCATTGTGATTTTAGACTTATGTTTACATTTTAATTATTTGAGTGTTTTCCATGTTGACATTTCTGCCTTTATAACTGAGGGGATTTATAATCAGTGGAAGGTTAAATTTAAAATAAAAATGTTTAAATTTAATATTTTTTTCCTGCTCCTTATTGTTAATAGGTCATAAAACAGATCAATAATTATCGATATCGACCGATATGAAACACTTATATCGTGATATAGTTTTCAGCCATATCGGCCAGCTCTAGTTGTGATGCACACATATTCATCAATGATCGCTGATTCAACAATTCACTGAACTGGGTGGTTATACCATGAACACCGCTAGTCACACTGGAGAACTTGCATACATGAGGTCAGACCAGATGTGAGATTTTAATCGCAGCCTACGTTCACGTTCAAATGACTAAATCCCTTGCTTTGCGTAGAAATCGGTGTACGCCCGTCGTACGCACGTTTAAAAAATGAGGGCCATTGTCTGTTACCCCCTTCAGTTGGCTTGGAATCCTTGGCTTTTAAGAAGGTCCAGACTTAGGTTAATTTTGTTTATGCCTAAAAAAAAAGTTTGGTTCCTGTTGGTTGTCAGTAGAGGTCATGGGTTGGTAGGGAATTATTTTTATTTTTTTCCCCTAGTGGCAGTAAGGGATAGGTAGGATTTATTTCCTTTTTAGTAACGATGGGTAATTTATTTTTTCATTACATAGCCTACCGGTACTACCGTATATACCCGAATATAAGACGACCCTGAATATAAGACGACCCCCCCATTTTCCAGATTTATTTTTGGGGACAAAAAAGATTTTTGGGAAAATATCTGGTTTTCAACAGAAAATAATTGTATTTGAAAATTCTAGTGATAATTAATTGAAAAAAACAACAACATTTTAACACCATTCATTAAATGTGCTATAATGTAATACATGTACTGTAATAAATCCAAAAATGACGCCAATGCCTCATAAGATATTAAGGAAACATGTTAAGCTGAAATACTATATTTCCTGAAAACAATGCTAATGTCAGTATTTTTTCTTTTGGAAAAGTACGTTCCGACACGGAATTTATGTTGATGTTTTGGCCTGTGTGTTGTTATCAACTGCCCATTTTGACAGCACGAACAGATTGCCAGGCATACCTGTAAAAACGCAAACCCAGCGCGCTACAGCCATGGAAGCAGCAAACAAACGAACGAGATCATAGAGATTGTAGACAACCTAAAAAAAATTATGCATGTTTCTAAACGGTTCCATGACCATAGACGTAGTAAAACACTGTTCGCTTGTCATGATTGCACTGATCTTGTTCGTCACATTAGTTTTGATTCTGGGAGTACCCATTTTTTAACGCTGGCTGTCCGTTTTACATATAGCACATTTAAATATTTGGATTAATTTGTCACAAAATAAAGTGCACTCTGTCAATGAGTTCAGAAATGAGTGATATAACTGTTTCGAACGTGTTGGTTTATTTGACCAACTTTTGAAGCGCTTTTCTCAAGATGATCTCTTCATCTCTCCATGGCGGCAATTTATTGTTTATTTAATTTATAACACTGTCATTAATTAGCCTATTGTGTTGGCGCCCTCTGCTGTTTTCCTCTGCTTTCTCCGTTTTCCCCGTGATTTTGTCTATATCGTGAATACACACAC
>JACXGM010019052.1:0-18632 GCA_016801145.1 Umbra pygmaea | reverse complement strand
GATGGCCTTCTGGACAGCAGTCAGGTCGGCAGTCTTACCCATGATTGCGGTTTTGAGTAATGAAACAGGCTGGGAGTTTTTAAAAGCCTCAGGAATCTTTTGCAGGTGTTTAGAGTTAATTAGTTGATTCAGATGATTAGGTTAATAGCTCGTTTAGAGACCCTTTTCATAATATGCTAATTCTTTGAGATAGGAATTTGGGGTTTTCATGAGCGGTATGCCAAAATCATCAGTATTAAAACAATAAATGACCTGAAATATTTCAGTTGGTGTGCAATGAATCTAAAATATATGAAAGTTTAATTTTTATCATTACATTATGGAAAATAATGAACTTTATCACAATATGCTAATTTCTTGAGAAGGACCTGTACTTGTTCTCCCCAATGTATATGAGGGATGTGGATCTTCTACATGGTCATTTATTCAACACACCAAAGGGTGAGGTATTAAACTTTGTCTTACTATAGTATTGTTCAAATAACAGTGTTTGCTTCAAAATAATGACTAAAATACAACCGTTAACAATTTCAGCACATTGAAGTAGTTTTCATATCCAAGTATAAATAGCAAATCTAACTTTAATATAAATTTCTCACCCTAACGATGGGTAAACATTTGGCTTCGGTTCCTGAGTATCCCGTCAGTGTCTCAGGAAACTGTAAACCCTATCCTGGGGCTGTGTTTACATCCCCCTGTCAGCTACAGAGTCACAAAGGGCTTCCTGGAAGGGATCCACAGTTCTCAGAGACAGGTTAAAGGTCATGATTGGGGACACACCCAGACACACATACTGCACAAGGTCAAAGGTCAACCTGAAGGCCATGGTGATCTGGGTCTGTGAAAACCACAACACACACACACACACACACACACACACACACAC
Organism: Umbra pygmaea; assembly: GCA_016801145.1. NCBI lineage: Eukaryota > Metazoa > Chordata > Actinopteri > Esociformes > Umbridae > Umbra > Umbra pygmaea. Next base: position 17,746 of record JACXGM010019052.1, on the reverse strand, counting down.
ACACACACAGCTAGACAGGGTCACAACCTTTCCGTGGTCTGGTGTGGCTAGACAGGGTCGACTGAGGGGCGGGGCGGCCCTAATGTGGGGGTTGGTAATTAGAAGGGCAGTGTGATATGCCAGGCCTCACAGAGGGTCAGCAGGTTTGTTTCTATCCTACACGGCCTCACGTGAACATCTGGTACTTTGACCTTTCAGTTCTCTGTCTGGTGTTCATGACGGCAGGGTCAAAGGTGAGATGACAGAGGGAGAGCGTCTGAGACGGATGTCGTTCTGTTTTTTTGTCCCCTCCTTCGGGCCTCATGGCCTCCATCTTTGTGGATGTGTTGCCAAGGTGCACATTTTGGAACATGACATATGTTGTCCAATTGGTTTATTTATTATATAACAGATTTTTTTGTTTAATTTCTACCATAGGGAATTTTTTAGTGAGATCTGAGACTGAAAATGTGGTTTATTGAAACCCTGTTTAGTCTGTTCTCTTGTTTTTGGGATGTGAAAAAACCTGGCAGTGTTGAACAGACTGGTTGGGTCACAGTGAACTGCTCTGCATTCCCTGACAGGCTTGTGGGGCCTTTGTTGTGGATATTTGTGTAAAGCCACGGCATAACTGTGAGAGGAGCATGTTTTACAGCTTAACAATGCTGCAGGACAGAATGTGCTGATGAAAGTCATCTGATATATGCACATTCCAATGTGCTGTTGATACTTGATAGGGGTTTATTAAATTCTTACATTCATTTCATTGTTCTTTGTCTCCAATACAGATTTACCAAAGCTCTTCTGACACCTAGTGGTGGAAAACAAGACTTTAATAATGAATGTGCAGGTCAGAGACTTGTGACACCACGTGGCTAGAAAGAGGATAGCTAGTTGAAATGTTGGATTTCTCTAATAGCTACATCATTTATATTTTATTCATTTGGCACCGAGATTCCAAACATTTTTCCACCAGGAGAAGGACATCGTCCTTTGAAACATGTACAACACAGATAGTCAGTTTTATTAACATTTTAAAGGGATTCATTTAGCAGATGATAAGAATGACTTACAGTAAGTACAGGGACATTCCTCTGGAGCAACTTAGGGTGAAGTGCCTTGCTCAAAGACACAATGACATTTGGCACAGAAATCGACAACCTTCCAACTACAATTATGATTCCCTAACTACTGAGGAATTAATGGCTGCAAAAATGTTGGCGTTGTCATTGAATGCAAATAATTAACTATGAATTAGTCATTTCCAACAGTGATAGATCTTTGCAACATTGGTAATATATTAGATATATATTTCAATTATTTCAATGCCACCCTGGTATAAACTCCACCAAAAAGCCGCACAGACTCATTTATATTAATGTGTTAGAGCAGTGGTTCCCAAACCTCTCCCCGGGGACCCCCAGACAGGCCATGTTTTTGTTTTAACCCTGAAATGGCACACCTGAATAATTTAGTCAAAGGCTTAATGTGTAGTTGACTAATTGAACCAGTTGTGTCATTTCAGGGTGAAAACAAAATATGGCCTGTGTGGGACGCCCCGAGGAGAAGGTTAGGAACCACTGATCTATAGTACATAAAGTAGACCTCTGATGACAGAGTGCTGAAATGCCAGCCCCTTATAAATGGCCAATTGTCTCCCAGTTCCTGGGATTCCTGTCAGCTTCTGACTGCAGGCTACAGTCATTCTCAAAACGTTTGACCGCGACTCTAGTTCTATTTTATCTTTACACTGTAGGCTTACATACTGTATGACAGGGTTAGTCAACTCTAACCCTATGAGGGCCAGAGCCTGCTGGTTCTCTTTTCTACCTCATCATTAATTGCACTTACCTTGTGTACCAGGTCTAAACAAGTCCCAGATTAGAGTTGCAATGTAAACACGAAGTGGACCTGGCTTAGAGGGCAGAGTGGACTATGCCTGCTGTATACCAGACACTAGTGAGGTATCCCATGTCCCATGTCAGTTTTTATCAGTGGCCTTTAATCAGTTACATTTTTATAAATAATATTGTTGAATTTAATTTGAGGTAATTTTTGCAGAAAGGAAAAATTTCAAATTGACCTGACGTATTCCTAAAATCTTATTTTCATTCAAATTTGCCATCTTTATATAGCTACCTGTATTAAGTATTAAGGTTAATGTTTTTTTTTCAAGTTCCTGCTTAGACGTTTGATATTTCAAGTTGGATTGGTTGAATTGGCATGGAATGGGCAGAGTTTATTAAACATCACCCTGGGATGCACCTGTCCTGGTTTGCCTGCTGACTAAGAGCAGGACATCTTATGGACTATATGATGAGAGTTATGCAAAGCAAAGTCTACATGAATACTGTATATTAGTAATCTTTATTCATTAATATTACATTGTTTAAAAAAAATAAAGTGGCATTAAATGGAAAGTGCTTAAACTTTAACACACACACACACACACACACACACACACACACACAACTGGTTTCTCAAATAAAACGCAAACACTGGAGTTTCAGCTCAATGTTAGGCAGCACAAAATATCCTTTCATTCTTGTTTATGGTTGTCACCCACTTTGACTCGTACACAGTCCACACACCACATTCCATAAAACTACAATACTGTGTGTCATCTTACAACAGCACTGAGTTAAACCTTAAAACATTTTGCTGTGAGGATCTAAAGCAGTGGTTCTCAAACCCCTCCTGAGAGACCCCCAGCCTTCTACAGTTTTGTTATAGCCCTTAACTAGCTCAACTGATTCAAGCAGGTAAGAGCTTGAGTAGTTGGCAAGTTGATTCAGGTGTGCTAGCTCTGGGATACATCTAATATATGGCATGGCTAGGGGTCCCCAGGAGAGCAACAATTCAAAAACGCTCAGTAGGTCAATAATATCTTCTACTGATTTCCCAAAATCATCTGGTCAACACGTAATCTATGAATAGAGCTGATATCTTACACCAGCCATTAAAGACAAACTGTGGAAACACACTGCCCCCTAGTGGTGGCCCAGGCAGATTTGATGACATATTTTGTCTCTAAATAACAATTGGTGCTCAGGGCTGGGAGTAACTGATTTTCAAAAAACTTAACTGTGCAGTTTGGATGGATAAATAGTAACTGTAATAGATTACAATTAAAAAGTAACCTACCCAGCTATGTTGATGTTAGTTATCTGGTCCGTCTTTAGCTACATGTTGAAAAACTCTTGAGCAATTAAATGAGGGGACCAATGACCCACAGAGTTTCTTTACAGTCACCAGAACAACACTGACGGAACAGAACAACACTAACGGAACAACACTTATTTTGGCCAATGCAGGTTCGGTTTAAATCACACCTTCACATCATGTCTTTTTTAAATACAAACGCTGCAGTCATTCTTTTCTACTCTTTTCCCCACTCAAATTAAATAGGGTGTTTTAGCCAGGGGTTTTGGGAAACCCACTTTCTATTCTGTTTTTCTGGATTTATCAATTAGATGTATAGCTTTGTATTTATACTTCATACTACATCCACTAACAGATGATACTGACTTGAAGTGACAGCTTTCCTTCATTGTTAAGACCAGCACATTACATGTTTTCCTGGAACGGATGTAACATGGCTTAAGATTGATATGCTCACCGAATACAAACGGCCTAATACAATGTTGAACATGCAGCATTGTGGTGAGTACTTTACCATTTTAAAAACAAAAGACACTTGAATAGAACATAAACAACAACCTTTTCAAAAATAAAGTAACTTTCTAATTTGTTAAAAACAAACTTAGCTGAAACACTGAAATGCAACATACCACTGGGAAGTCTTGTATTCTGTACATAGTGCTAATAAATTAACTGTCATCATGTTTACCATATATATATACACACACACACACACACACACACACACACACACGTTTCTGTATACTTCTATATATACACAGTGAGTTTAACTTCAAGCAGTCTTGAACGTGCTTTAATGCTGGTTCTCGAGTTTCTCTTTCCATCACGTTTTCATATCACCACTGCCCTAAGGCTAACGGAACACACCCTGTTCAAATACCTCAGAAATGACCTCTTCCTTTCTGCAACGCGCCAACATTACACCCTGGGGTGTGTGACACATGTGAACGGTAGTCCCACAGACGATACAGGCAGCATCGTTTAAATAACACACCCCATGTAACCATGTCAGGCATGACGCCAGGTGTAGTGGCCTGCAATGTGACTGTTTTCTCGGAAGATGACCATTTCGATTATACGGCTGTGGGAGATCTCCATCCTTTAGCTTTCTTTACAAAACACATACATGCGCTGACACCTTTGTTGCTAATAAACTGAATGTCTGAACGATAATACGTGAGCAAGATTGCATCAGAAGATGTCTTTACATAAGAAACGCACATGGAGTGTTCATTACACTGGTAAATACTCCATTGTGCCATAGCATATTTGTAGACATTAGCTGGTGTTAATAAAGTGAATATAAGGTTTCAAAATGTCTTCCTCTGTCTACAAGTCAAGTGTTTAGTTTAAATGTCTGCATTTTACATCTTCAACACGCTTTGTCCTCTTGGCTTTTAATCCACTAGTATATAGAATGTAGACAGTCAAATCCATCTAGTCCCATCTGTACATCCACATACAAGGATAAAAGTAAATCGACCACTTCCTGGCACAGGAGCTTCGTAACTTTTAATTGTTTACAGTGAAAGTTCTCCAGCTGTGGCAGATGGCTGACTAGAATGTAGTCCACATCAGACAGCTAGCTCAAACGTGTGCATCTACTTTCAGAATGAGCACTTGTACTTTTTTCCTGTAAGTCTTCCTCAACGTTGGAGGTGGTAATGTTGGCTGTTACTTTGCCTGGCGTCCCCTGGCCTGTGGCCCAGGGCTGGAGGAAGAGCCCAGGTTTCGGCTGTAGCTCCCCCAGCGATGTCGAAGGACAAAGTCGTAGTTCGCTGAGGTGGCCATGGCGTAGAACACGTTGACGTTGTCTGGGATCTGGAACTCTGTGTGGGATGGAAAGTCAAGTTAAAATGTTGGTACAGAACACGATGAAGCAAACATACAAAGCACTTTATTCCATCCGCAGGCAAAACAACAAAACATATTGACGTAAATTGTGAGAAAGCATATTGATTTATGTCCATGAAGATGAAGCCACTTGCTCAAAATGTTGCTAAATTTCTTTAAACCCTTTGTACACAACCTAAATTCTCATTCATCTAGATAGCATTAACATATATGTAAATGCAGCATTCTGTTTACACTGCAACAGAAACTATCAGCTCACTGATAAATGAAATACAGATGCGTGCGCAGTCATTTTGGCCTGGTTTTTTGACCCGAATCAACTCACTCTTGGTTACTTGGAAACCAACATGGCGCGCTAGTGAAACACTTTCTTTTTGAACAATTTACCGGTGAGCAACTTCATAATGACACTACAGACTTTGTTACGTGTTGCAGTGGTTTCTTAACAATCTTTTGACTTTTAGAACTCTGCTCAAGGTGAAACTTTTTAAAAATTTTATTGGTTCAACATTGTTTAAACAACACTGGAATGTTAACCAATGTTGGCAATGGCCTAGTGACTAGCTTCTCTGGTGAATCCATTGTGTACAGTATGGTGCCGAAAGGACTCCGGAATCTCAAACGTCACTGCGTTCGGCGTCAAACACACATCGCTGTAAGATCTAAGTTTAGAACTATCTAGTCATGGGGGCATCTGTTGACAAAATGTCAAATGTTACATCCGGGGGCCTTGCACAACAGTTCAGATTTTCATCTGTTTAGTCCGAAATTTTTTATCTGAGACGCAAAATTGGCGTAGCTTTTCCTAGATCTAGAGTGAATCTATAGCAGTGTAAAAACGCTCTTAAGTGGTGTAATGAAGCCCTTTGTTCACCTTTGTCTTGGCCCAGTAGCTGTGTGAGGCTGAAGTCAGAGCAGCTTATCTCCTCCAGGTTGTGTTTTTCCAGGGCTCTCTGAATCACTTGGGGTGTATGGTCCTGACTGGTCAGCTGAAGAGAAACAAAACAGACGGTCAGGCTAACAAATTAACTGATGCTGTGTTCTCAACAACTGCTCCAAACAATGTACACAAAAAATTCAGTAAACTAATGAACAAAGCTAAAAAGATATGAATAATAATAAATAATTATTACATTATTTTGAGTCAGGTTATATATAAAATATCAGTGTTATATATATATAAAACGACTCTACAATGTACTGGGCTACTGATTGGCTTACAGTGGACTGACGGTCTCCACTCACCAGGATGCTCTTATAGATGTTTCCAGTGTCTCCACACTCCACACTGACCCTCACAATGCAGGAGTCTGCAATTTGCTTGTTATAGACAGGCTGCCAGCACTGGGCAGAGGACGAACAAGAGGATGAGGAGGACGAGGAGGACGAGAAAGAGCAGTCAGGGCTCATGGTCGTAGACAGGTCAGGCTGAGAGGTGGACGAGCAGGTGGAAGGAGCAGGAGATGAGGAAGCGAAGGTATCAGCAACGTTGTGGAGCGAACCTGACAGAGTCTGGGAACGAGGAGGAGATACATGCGGTGAAGGTTGATTGCAAACACCGCATAACACCCATCATAAACACCGACACGTAACACCGGACAAAAATTGGAATCGAATGAAAGTTTTTTCAAATTTGACTGACGTTCATTGAATCCAATATAACAGGTCAAGAAGCAATGCCATACAAATGCAGGCGTGCTAAAAAAACTCAAGTCATTTAAACAGATCCGACAGAATCCTGAAGCTTCGGTAAACAGATCCTGGATCCCATGTCTCTCCGTACCTTTGCATTGCCCCTGAGAGGAGTGCATTGTGGGGAGGAAATGTCGTCCATGTCAGAGCTGCTCGATCCAGACGACGACACGCTGATCTGGTCCGAATGGGTCTTCCTGCTCGAGACGTCGCGCACAGACAGAAACCTGCAGCCGCACAACGAAGATCAACCAGAGTCACTTCAATGATACAACAGCTGTTCAACAGCCAATCATAGCCGGGTTCAGAGAGATGTGGGACTGTGCGGATGGGACACGAACCCTGACAAAGAGGAAAGAGACCACACTTACATGGCAAGCTTCTTGTTGATGATGCGCTGGCTCCAGGAGGAGGGGGAGTTAGGACAGGGGTCCACAGGGGGCTCCAGGACACGGGACAGCTCATATCCCTCCTGGTCACTGAGCATGGTGTGGTTCTGCAGCCAGGATGAGATGGTCTGGTCTACTGGAAACCTGTAGCAGGAACAGGACGCCTGAAGCTGGGCGATCTGAGAGAGGATCTCAAACTCCTGAGGTGAGGGAAGAGGGACTACAGTTAGAGGACGGTTCTCTGTTGTACATTTGACATTTTTTGTCATTTAGCAGACGCTCTTATCCAGAGTGACATACAGTAAGTCCAGGGACATCCACTGGAACAACTTAAGGTGAAGTGCCTTGCCCGAGGACACAACCACATTTGGCACAGCCAGTATTCAAACCGGCAACCTTCTGACTACAAGTCCAACTCCCTAACCGCGGAGCCATCAGCGCCCACAACGCTGCACAGCACCCACAACGCTGCACAGCACCCACAACGCTGCACAGCACCCACAACGCTGCACAGCACCCACAACGCTGCACAGCACCCACAACGCTGCAGCGGACATCCTAGTGGCTGGAGGCTTAGGTCTTGACCCGAAAGGTTGCTGGTTTTAATACTGCATTATGCCTTGGAGCAAGACACTTGACCGACTGCTCCTGTAATTTGCTCTGGGTAGAAGTGTCTGTTGAACTTTGAAAATGTACAAGTGTTGCAGGAGCATTAATGTTGCTTAAATAGCTGTAGTTGCTTGAAAGAACCACTAGAGGGACACATACCCTTCTGCGTTTCTCAAAGTTGATGAGACCACCCTGAGGACAGAAACAAAACCAAATGTTTCATTAAGCACCCAAACATTGGTAAGAATGAAAGTCATTAGGAAATTAAAAAGAATACATTGTAATGAATCAGGCATAAGAAAATACAACCGTGAATCTACTTTGTAGAGCTCACCTGCTGGTCTGGAAGGGCTGTATCCAGCATGGTGAGGACGGTAAGGTAGGTGCCCAGGTAGGGAACCACACCACAGGTTGAGCTCTGGGGAAACCACAATAGCACTGGGATCAGTAATATGTAAACATACACAATACACCACACATCTGTCTGCCCTACAGTTTGCATGCTTTCCAAATGGCACCATATTCCCTAGTGTACTACAATTGACCAGAGTTCTACATGTCACACTATTCCTAAGCACAATACTTCTTTATTGGGTGTATTATTATTGAAAGTAATGTATACAGTACAAGAAATATGAACAACCCACCCCCAAATATCACCAGATCTACCACCCTCTCACCCTCCACATACCTAAACTCATCCCTTCTCCGCCACAATCCATTCCAGTCCCCTTCTCCAAAACCCCTTTTACACTGACCACGTCTAAAGCGCACCGTACAGCTCCGCGCTGACACGGACTAACCGAAGACACAACCGATCAAACAATGGTTTGGGCATTTCAAGTGTTTGTGAATGACATCGAGAGAGAGAAATATAAAACGTATATAAACGTATGTATAAAGTGAGGAAATCAATTGTATGCCTCAACAATTTACTGAAAATATAAATAAAACAATTGGTTTTACCAATACCATGCAACTTGTAAATCTGATTCAAACAAGTGTTTGCATAGGGAAGTATTTCAGTTTAATAGGGGTGTAGAATTTCACTGGTGAGAAGGCTACTTCTGCTTTGCAAACCCACTTATAAAGCTGTAAAAACTATTTATTGATATTATAAAAATATGAAAAAAGTGATTCATATAGGATAATGTTTCCCTACACTATGTAGTGTTTTGTTACACACAAAAGCACCAACATTTTATCAAAGATGGACCTGCGATTTCCACAATTTCAGTAGAAATTGTAAAAAAATATTAAAGTCATTATACCCATGGCTATTTTTAGGTAATAATGGTATGTCTGTTAAATTTCTCAGTTGGTAACCACAACCACTGGTACAGTATGCTTCACCTAATACGAGTACTAGGTATTGTTTTCCTTTAATATAGACAAGTACATTCTGCTCTCCAGCGTGTTGGGGATAGATGGGAACACGATCCATACCGTGATATATGCAGTATGGCACGGTATGGACCTCTAATGGGAAAGGGGCATTACTTCTTAGCCAGAATTCTAAACCATTGTTTCCCAAAGTTTTGGGTGTTCCACAATGCTGCATTGTACCCCACTCTGAGAGAGTAGCTATGAAGTAGCTGCTCATGAACATTTATACCAGACAGCCTCAGTATAACATACTTTACAGTGTGTTTCTAATACACCGAAGGAAAGACACTGATTGTACTGTAGCTCCGTTTAGATTTTCCACTAGATGAGTAGATGACAATAAAGAGGAAGGTAGGCACAAGAACAGATCTATATTAGGGAATTTCAGCAGCAGCCTGTCAAAGTGAGTTCCAAACTTCTGTTCCCTTTGAAACACTACTTTTTGCCAGAAGGTAGTGTACACTACTAAGTAAACGAAGCGCCGTGTGGGACACAACACACAGCACAATGGTGCATGTGACTGGTCTGGTAGAAGAAACTAGGATGAAGATCTTACTTCCTCATTCGTTCTAATTACGGCATTAGGAGGTTAAAGTGTTTGCTGAGATTACAGTATTATTCAAGGGTTTTTCCATGTCTATGACAGTTTTTGCCCCAAAATTAGGAAGCCACATTGGCAAGAAACCACGTTGACACAATTTTCTTCCTGGATTTGCAAAATTGCCGTAGGCTCTAGGCAGCAAGTGAAATGTGCCAGCATGCTAGCCGTTGACACAATAAAGAGGTGTTCAGAAACGTGGAAACACACTAGAACAATCCAGAACATGCTAGAACATGTCTAGGATGGCACAGACAGGAAGTAGTCTTACCAGCTGTTTAGGCATGGGGTAGAGCCTGGGGACAGTACTGTCGCCCTGCTGGCTGTCATCCTGCAGAAGAGAACAGTAACATTAGCTTGGTATGGAAGGGCCAAGGCCATTAGATCACATTGTTGTTCACACATAATACTTCCTTTTTCATAGCAAAAACACTATTAACTTAATCCTATGACAATTGTACACTGTGCAGTGTGAAACAGTGTCTTAGTCACACTAATTAGCAGCTTGTTTCAGATTGAACCAGTGGAGTTATATAACTGTGCATATTATACTTGATATGTATGTATGTTATATACTCTAATATCCAGTATATTATGTACAGTTACACTAACATTCAAAAGTTTGGAATCACTCAGAAATGCTCAGGTTTTTTATATAGAAATGGATAACTTCATTCAGCAAAGTAGTATTATATTTATTAAAATATATCAGACATTACAAATGTTGCAAATGTCTTTCCGTGTTAGAAATTACTGCTTTATAATTCATTCAAATACGACAGTTAAACGCTAGTGTACATAAAGTTACATAATGTACTTGATATTATATAACTGTACATAATATATGTTCAGTCATGTAATAGACTTGATAATGTTGCTATTATTAGCTGTGTTGTTGATAGGCTTCCCTCTGTATTGATAAGCCTGGGATGTGCCAATGAATCACCTATAAACAAAGTCACACACCCTTTGTCACAGTCAGAACAAACCATGTCAGTTCTGTCTAGCTACACTGGATGGTGGCTTAACCTGGAAGGGTGTGTTTTTGCTAAAAGCAGCGTGTGACTAATAATCTACCCAGCCTCAGAGAAAGTGATATCGCACCACGCCATCTTGATAATGGTCATTTACAAAGCAAGTGTGTGAAAAGGTATAGAATGTAATGCTATCCAATTTGACATAAGCAGAGCTATCTGATATCACTGCCACTAAGTGTGTGGCCAACTGAACAGCCGATACATAGAACAATAGCTGTTTTGTGCAGTAGTGTACACTTGAATATTGTCAGATAAGCTGTAATCAGTCTATAGAGTAAACAGAAATATCCAACTTTTACAGTAGGTGGCAAAAAACAGGCCTTCATCTTAAAAGTAGCAGTAGAGTAACATGCTGTTGCTTCTAATTTATTTATTAAGGTAACAAAAAGCACTTTGATGGTTACATTTTTATTTGTACATTTTTTTAATTCTGCAGTTCTATTCTATAGTTCTACAATTCCAAAGGTCTAGATTCTTACCTCAACCAGGATTTCTCTGCTGGTCAGAACACAGTTCTCATCTGGAAACATCTCACACAGCTGGTCGAAACAGGCCACACAATCCCTAAAACAAAATCCATCATCAGTTTCCAGAAATGTAAACTACGCATTTCAGCTGACAGATTTACAGCAATAAACACACAATCTCAATACACCTATAGCGTATACACTACAATCAGTCTCTGGGAGAGAGAAACCTAACCTCAGAATCTTGTTGGGATAACACATGAAAGCCATGTGACAGTGCAGAGCCTAGCATTGTCTCAATCTACAGGGTCAAGCATATTCTCACTTGTTCACTGCAGCCCAGGTCTTCTTGAGGCGGTACACAGCGTTGGACTGCAGGGCTGACAAGATGGCACGCAGTGACGAGAAGTTCTTCAGCATTCTGCACTCCTACAGGACAGAAATGTGCCGTCAAACCTGGGTCATCTCCTTCAGCTAGCCACTGTAGCTGAGAAGACCCAGGTAGCCACTTAAGCTAGCTGAATCACATAGCTGCTTTAGCTTAGCATACCAGCTGTTTCATATCAATCTTATTGGCACAAAAATATTGAAATATGTAGCCTTTGGCTGTAGTGAGCCATTAGTAGTTAAAGCAGATATATACACAATTAGGTAAAGATGCGCGACCAACCTGTGCTACGGCGATCCACCACTCTATCGCCCTGGCCCTGAGGCCGGGGCTGGTGTTGGGCTGGCGAGGTGAGCTAGGGGCCGTGGGGGTGGGGGAGGAGAAGACGGGGGTCGGAGATGCTGAAGAGGGGCAGAGCAGAGAGGTGATCACTCGGTTGGTGACCGCGTTAAACTGGGCGATGGTGGCCCGGACCGTGGGCGCGACGTTGCCGCTGTCCTTTTTGTCCCTCTGGGACCAGATGCAGCCAAGACACTGGAATGGAACCACCCTGACGAAGAGCTCCTAGGGAGGGGAGAGGAAGAAGATTCGTAAGTTGTCATTGAAGCATGCGGTGGAACAGAATGGGGCCGGTCATTGAAATGATTGACACTTACCGAATCCAATCTTGTCAGCTGCTCCGCTATATCCCTCATGGGGAAATCCAGGAAGTTTGTGCGTATTTCCTGTCCATCCACTTCTGGCTCAGAGCGACTGTTCTCCATTGGTGGTGAGGGAAGCAGACTACTGTTATCTAAAAGTGAGACGCAGGATTATTAACTACTGTCTGACTCGCACAGCAAAATCATAACCACAAATACTTCAGCCACTGAGATAGAAAACAGCCAGTGAACGTATACAAAAGATCATGTTCAAAATGATACACTAATTCGTAGGATAAAAAACACTACCAACCTTCCTCTTGGAACTTTTTGAGAAGTGTCTCCGCGATGCGCGCTATGCGACGGAAAGCCAGGCGCTGGCAGAGGTGGACACAGAGCAGCCGCAGGGCCGTGTGCTTCGGTGAGTCCCGGAAGTCCTCCCCGTATTCCTCCAGCCACGTCCGGATAAGAGGCAGCAGAGTGCTGGAGGGAGAGCAGGGTGAGCGTGATCACTATCGAGAGTTTACATGAACGAGAAGCACACACTTTTAAGATGGTGACACTGAAAACGCATCGTCAAAAGAAGCCAAGTTACGCTTACCTCCTCGGACAGACAGAACTGTCCAGGTTGGCCATCATGTCCTCCCTACCGGAAGAGAAAATACAGGAGTTTGAAACAAAACTCACATTTTTCATTATCACTGTAATACATGCCTCAACTGTGAGAGATGGGTAAGTCTTGGCTTGACTTCAATGTATAAATAAAGATATTAAAGGATTTAACGGTACAAAAGCAATGTTCATGCTAAAATGGTCTTGGTCACATAATATACTTTTCCTTCACCATAGTTTTGGCAGTCAAACTAAGACCTAGCCTTGTGTGAAGCCTTTTCCTCTGAACTTCCATCTATTTGCCCTGAGTCTAGTTTGACGTCAGCCAGTTGCTACTGGCAGTGTAGATATAAGGGTGACTTTTTAACAACCCATATTTCATTATCTCTAGGACCCTCAATGACGTAGGTCAGAGTAGATAACATTTTACTAGACTAATGCAAAAAACAATAAACAGGGTTTAGAGGTCAATAGCTCAGAAAGGTTAAATGGAAAGGTTAAAAGATTAAATCACAGTATAAGACTTCCAGTTTTTACTGACATCCCACTTGCAGGATTTCAAGATTTTGTGAATGAATAAGTAGTGATCAAGGAGATATCTACAAAACCATGAAATGTATATAGCTAGAAATAATACACTGTAATTAGGAGCCTAAAGCAGCGTTTTTGAGTATTGTTTAGGCCTTTTTCTTGATATCGTCATGTGGGAGAAACTAGGAACCGGTTATGCGAATGCCATTCGCCTCACACGACATCACACTGACTGTTGTGTAGGTTTACAATGCGTGTTTTCTAACTAGGAAATACTTAGAGATGTTACATTCCTGTATCACACCACATGCCTTCCAAACATTCTTGAGAGGTACGTCAAATGCATCAAGTTACCATAGTTACAGTCTGAAAACATGTCAGGCCCTTTTATTCCTGAGGACTCTAGGCAACACTCAAAGGTTATGAGGTTTTAAAGCCTTTTCTCAAACAATTTCCTAGTCATTCCATCTTGACGGCATTAGCTAAAAATATGCTAGCATGATAACGTCACACAACCTGTGTAACCATCTCGCCTCTGGAAGAGCAACAACACTGCATACTGAATTACATGTTGTATGTCCCACAGAACATAATCACAATTGTTTGTTGGCCTTACTTTTGGAAGAGCAGCTTTATGAGTTTCGTTGTGGTGGTGAAGGCTCTGTATGTGGAGAGAAACATGCGGATGTAGTCCGGCTCCAGGTGGTCAGTGTCCAGCAGGTGGGAAACCAGGCGCTCCAGGGTCCCAGCCTTCAACCGACGCACCTTCAATCAAATACAATCATCTTCGTGAGTTTGGCTGTTTAAAAAAATTGGGTGTTTGTTTTCCATCATGAGGCCATAAAATATTTTTGAGCCCCTAATTTTCTTACCCTCCCAATTCCCACTAACCCTGCATTGTCAGCACCTTTGCAACTCCTACAGATGTGCTATGAAAAGGGGCGCGTACATGGTTCATCCAACCACATCGCCCGAGCCGCCGATTATTTTCACACTGCTCCTCCAACACTAAAGCCTTTCGTCAGATCATGCACAGGATGATAAGATTCACCAACTATACAGTACTTCCACAATTGATTATACAGGCGCCCAATCTGGACACAAGGAGTCCCTGGAGAGCGACGTGGCAGGATAGATCATCTGAATTATCTAACCCAAATCCCTGGCAGCGCTATGCCAATTCGCGCTGCCTTGTGCGGGACGTCCTCGTGCGGGACGTGAGAAAACTCATAGTCAGGCTCAAACTACTGACTATCATGGCGTAGACTGTCCTGAAATACAGCAACTTAGTCCGCTACGCCACGCAGACCCCCACATGATGGAAGACATTTTGAAAGTCATTGTAATTGGAGACAACGTGAGTATCGTATTTGGAGGAACCTTTAATATAGTGAGTTTACTCAAGTTATTTTAGATTCACAAAGTCCCTTTACCTTCACTGTGCGATACTGGATGAAGCTTAATGGGGTTGATGAGGAGTCAGCCAGAGGGTCTGACGGATCCTGGCAGAAGGGGATGGGGAGAACGGGCTCCCTACGTAGAGTGATCCCGAAAACAGCGTCCTCCTCCACCTCTTCTCCCCACTCCTGCACTGGGTCCTGGTGTGGGTGAAGAGAGTAGAGGTCAGAGATCAATAGAATGTAGGAACAAACCTCGAGGCTGTTGGTGGTGCCGTACATGTCACTTCAAACAGAAAAATTATCTGCAAACAACGCAAATAATTATTCAACTTTTGAACATATATTCAGATCTTAAATTAAATGTGTCCATTGAGTCTTGATAAAAATACTGTATACAGCAAATGCCTGACAAACGTAGGTCAACTCAACCCCATTACAAGACAATACAAGCTTGTTGCCACTTTTTAAACCAGTTGGCATAAATCGCAGACTGCATCGAACTTTTTTCAGAACAAACCCTTACATTTTACCAAAACATGTCGCGTGACAGAATTGTTGTTGTTAAAATGAGGGATCTCAGTTTGAAACATGAAGGCCCGTATAGTTTAAGTGACAAGGTCAGGAGCAGCAACGTCAGTAGCATCATTCCACAGATGCTAAGCTAGAACAACCATGAACTTCAATCCAGCCCTGCATCAATCAGCCTGTCTATTATGAGAGAATGCTAACCCTTCACTGTACATGCCTCAAAGTTAAAAGGGACCTAAATGGCAAGTGTATAACGTTTTTAGTTACCTGGCAATAGATTGCATGCCTGTACTAAGGAGATGCCATCAGCATGTCCTTATGTCGACACTCAATGGGAACCATAGAGATGTAATATTAAAGTGGCATATTGTACACAAGATCTAAGCTAAATTTGAGTGTGACTTCTACCCCAAATGATGGTATGGGGGAGGGGGCTGCCATATTAGCCACTGGAAAGCACTGTGTCACACTGAAGAGGCATTCCTAAATGGTCCTGTATAGCCTATTTAGTTCACCACTTTTAAACAGGTCAAGTGTGTAGGTAGAAGCATTGTGGCCTGTAGACTTTGTACAAACTGGGAACAGACTGGGAGGGGCTCCAGCATTAAGAGAGCAGGTTGTCTGCAACCATTTGGCCAGTTTCTATGCATTGGAGATCTACAATATCATACAGGCCAGTGGTTTCCAACCGTGTGGATATCTATTAGATGTCACAAAGAACACTGACTAACACATTATTTAAAGCTTATCACATTATTTGAAGCTTATTATTACATAAGAGGGTGCGGGAACTGGCCACGATTTACTGAACCTATATACCAGACAGGCAAGTTTCATTGAAAACAGCAAATTAGGCTACCGAATGGTCTATCCTGCATGTCTGGTGTGTACACCAACATACATATTTCTTCAAAATACATAAATGAATACATCAATAAACAGACGCACACACCTTTGAAGGAACACACAACTAAATATAAAATATTGTTTTGACATCCATATTCGCTGAAACCTCAATATTACCCTAAATAACACTTTTCATTTTCTGACTGATTAGATGTCATTAGGATATTATTTGATAAGTGACAATTACAGATTTAAACATTTAGAAATAGACTGAGCAAAATGTCATTGGCAGTAAAGCAATTAACAACAAAAGGTTAGAAATACTGTAAGCCTACCATTGATAACACCCATTTCCCCATACTTCTGAGTTTTTTTCAAGATCAGTAAAGATTAGAGTAGATTATAAATCCATTTCTTCTGTGGCTGTTGAAGAGGCTTACTGCTATTCCACAAAAAATATCCTGAACAGAAGTATTGAAATGCAAAGCGAGCAATGGTTCCGCAAATTATCTTCTGGTGCAGTTTTTCATCATCTAACGAACAATTGTTAAATAACTGCGCATGTAGTCCATTGAGCACTTAAAAAACGTATGACTTTAAACATTGAAAAGACTTCCAGAACAGACTTCCTAACTCGATAGCCGCGATAGCAGATGGCTGTCGGATGAGATGTGCGACTGGTTTCGATGCAACTCGATTGACTGACTGCACACAGCAGTACTCACCTGAGCGTTTTATCAGGCCATGGGAGGGCGGGAGATAGATACGCCTTCAACAGACAGAGATTTAGTATATCAAATGTGCCATAACCCAAACGTATGGAGGACCAAGTCTGCCAAAATAAGAAATATATAAATAAATAAATGCTAAAAAAATAAATAAGCATACGATTAATTGCACAATAAATACAGTAAATAAATAAATGTAGGTAGTAATTAAATTATACAATGAGACATTAATGTATACATCTCTTTTAATTAGCTTCTTTATTTATTCACCTTTGTAATAATTACCTTATTTATTTATTGTCCATTATAATCTTCAACTTTATTTATTATTGACTTATTTTTTAAATGTATGTATTTGTGTATATTTTTGTCTGTTTTATTCTCCCTTTGTAATTTTTTACCCTATTTATTTTTTCAACGCTATTTATTTCTCCCTGTCCTTTCTACATTTCTGTATGCATTTCTGCTTCATTATGCAAATGAGAAGGGGCTGTGTCTTAAGGTGTCAACTTCTGCCAATTGGTTGGTTAGCATTATACTGCATCGGTTGAATCTACATGCTACCGGCCAGTCCTCTACAGCAGTGTTGCCATGTCCGCGGTTTTCTAGCCAAATTGGGCTATTTTTAAATCAATTTGGCGGTAGAAAATATATTGGTCGCGGGTTGCGGTTTTTTGGGCTATTTCTAAACAACCACATTTGCAGCATTTTCCTTTAAATAAATAAATGTGACCTAGGCTGTATGGTGCAGCCTGTGCCAGGTATGAGAGGAGCTACTGCGTGGTGTGTATGAAAGAGAGGAAGAGTAGTCAATGACAGTATATGAAATTAAGAGAATATGGTAAAAAAAAATCACATTTATATGTACATTGTGGAAAAAAGTATTGGATTTTTTTACT
>JACXGM010019051.1:0-18634 GCA_016801145.1 Umbra pygmaea | reverse complement strand
TCCACTGCATACTGTAACCCCTTTTGCCTCGATCTTGAGGATATCGCAGAGTTAATGCTCCTAAAAAGGTAACTGACACGCACGGTATACCTTTTCCGTTATGGCAATCTGTTGCACTGGTCGGGTGTTTGACCATTTGTTTGTCGGGCGTAGCAACAATAACTAAGGGGGGCGGGGCTCGGCGAAAGGCTAATTGAAACAAACAACACCTTTAAGCAGCGGTGTAAAGAAACAAAGTATTCATACTTTGTGAGTGTACTTAAAGCTTTACTATATATAAGAAAGTATTCATACTTTGTGAGTGTACTTAAAGCTTTACTATATATAAGAAAGTATTCATACTTTGTGAGTGTACTTAAAGCTTTACTATATATAAGAAAGTATTCATACTTTGTGAGTGTACTTAAAGCTTTACTATATATAAGAAAGTATTCATACTTTGTGAGTGTACTTAAAGCTTTACTATATGGCATAGTAACTTTTTGTCCTGTATTTCTTTTTTGCTTATTACTGCTGAGTTTTTTTAAAGTTTGGTACATTGAGTGAGTCATTTTGAAAAGCCTTTTACTTTTTTATAATAATATAGTGGTGTGTCTAGTAAATAATCAATATACACTGTGTGCACAATTATTAGGCAAGTCCGTATTTGACCATATAATCATTATTATTATTAATAATTACATTATTATTGCAGTAAAATCTGGTATGCTTATTGGAATTAAGCATATCAGGTGATGTGTATGTAATGAGGGACGGTGTGGCCTAAGGATATCAACACCCTATATCAAGGTGTGCATAATTTTTAGGCAGCTTTTGTTCCTCAGGCAAAATTAAAAGAGGTTTAACTGACTCAGAAAAGTCAAAAATTGTAAAAGGTCTTTCAGAGGCATGCAGCACTCTTGAAATTGCTAAGATATTAATGCGTGATCACAGAACCAAACATTTTTTGCAAATAGTCAGCACGGTCGCAAGAAACGTGTTGGGAAAAGAAGACGCAAATTTGAGAGGCGCCCATTAGCCTAGCTTATCCCAGGGGTAGGTGGGTTGTAAGTCGGATTAATGTACCTTTCCACATCACTGTCTAGCAACACCTACCGTACAGATTGGGCGCTTGCTGATTGAATTGCAGTGGTATAGCTGGTGAATGTGTAACCTCCCACTAGTGTGCCAGCAAAAGGCTTACGAGTTAAACAAGCATAATCGGAATAATGACATGTGCTTGTAGGAAGCATGTGAGCACTTTCAACATGCTGCACCTGCTGAGGGTTTACACACAGGTCAAGGTGAGAGGGGAATTGGACAAGACCATTTTCTATATTTACGAGTGTATATACAGTATATGTATATGTAGATAACTATACTGTAGGATGTGTGTGTAAAATGTAAATGTGTACTGAATAAAGTATTGAAAGTAAACACGTTGTTCTATAAATAATGCTATTTCTGTATTTACATTGATTTATTTAGGTGAAATAGAAGGATTTTCATCACAAACATAATGTTTTAAATTTACTGTAAAACCTTTTTAAACAAATTTAATTCACATTAAATTTTTTTGCTTCTAGTTAATAACTGGTCAAATATTCAAATAAAAAAAAATTAGGCCAATGGGTTAATGTATAAAGCACACAAAGTAAACAATGGGAAGATCAAGTATAAAGTAATGGGAAAATACACTCACCTAAAGGATTATTAGGAACACTATACTAATATTGTGTTTGACCCCCTTTCGCCTTCAGAACTGCCTTAATTCTACGTGGCGTTGATTCAACAAGGTGCTGAAAGCATTCTTTAGAAATGTTGGCCCATATTGATAGGATAGCATCTTGCAGTTGATGGAGATTTGTGGGATGCACATCCAGGGCACAAAGCTCCTGTTCCACCACATCCCAAAGATGCTCTATTGGGTTGAGATCTGGTGACTGTGGGGGCCATTTTACTACAGTGAACTCATTATCATGTTCAAGAAACCAATTTGAAATGATTCAAGCTTTGTGACATGGTGCATTATCCTGCTGGAAGTAGCCGTCAGAGGATGGGTACATGGTGGCCATAAAGGGATGGACATGGTCAGAAACAATGCTCAGGTAGGCCGTGGCATTTAAACAATGCCCAATTGGCACTAAGGGGCTTAAAGTGTGCCAAGAAAACATCCCCCAAACCATTACACCACCACCACCAGCCTGCACGGTGGTAACAAGGCATGATGGATCCATGTTCTCATTCTGTTTACGCCAAATTCTGACTCTACCATCTGAATGTCTCAACAGAAATCGAGACTCATCAGACCAGGCATCATTTTTCCAGTCTTCAACTGTCCAATTTTGGTCTGCTCTTGCAAATTGTCGCCTCTTTATCCTATTTGTAGTGGAGATGAGTGGTACCCGGTGGGGTCTTCTGATGTTGTAGCCCATCCGCCTCAAGGTTGTGCGTGTTGTGGCTTCACAAATGCTTTGCTGCATACCTCGGTTGTAACGAGTGGTTATTTCAGTCAAAGTTACCCTTCTATGAGCTTGAAGCAGTCGGCCCATTCTCCTCTGACCTCTAGCATCAACAAGGCATTTTCGCCCACAGGACTGCCGCATACTGGATGTTTTTCCCTTTTCACACCATTCTTTGTAAACCCTAGAAATGGTTGTGCGTGAAAATCCCAGTACTGAGCAGACCGGCCCGTCTGGCACCAACAATCATGCCACGCTCAAAATTGCTTAAATCACCTTTCTTTCCCATTCTGACATTCAGTTTGGAGTTCAGGAGATTGTCTTGACCAGGACCACACCCCTAAATGCATTGAAGCAACTGCCATGTGATTGGTTGAGTAGATCATTGCATTAAGGAGAAATTGAACGGGTGTTCCTAATAATCCTTTAGGTGAGTGTATATTGTTATAACACTAATTAGATGAACTATAACAAATAGGTACAATGCATGTCTGTTACACTGAAATTACATAACAATTGAAGTGGAAGCAAGAAGGAAACAACTGGTAAATTGTAGGGTAACAAGAGGGTATATCGCTGCTTTAGATTGCCGAGACAAAGTATGGTTTTTACACTGAAATTACATAGACATTGAAGTGGAAACAATAAGGAAATAACTGGTCAATTGGAGGGTAATAGCAGGACACCAATTTGTAACAGGAAACGATTAGTTACACATTAAAGGTACAATATGTAATATCAATCAAAACAATAACAAAATACATACTTTGCATTGAAAGAAAACATCACTATACATATATTATATATATTTCTTAGTTGTGTACTTACATTATCCTAAATGTTTCCACCAACTTTCAAATCCAGAGAAATTTGTAATTTAATTTGAAGACACGGGACGTTTCTTTTGGTCGCCCGTCAATGACGTCATATAATATAGTTCCTCTAAGTTCCAGGGAACCGCCAAACATAACGTGAATAAAGTTATAATATTTTTAACAATACATTACTTTGTCAGTGAACATTTTTTCTGCCGGAGACGCTAGATTGAAAGGTTGTCATTGACGACGATAGCAAAACCCATGATCCCACGCAACCTCCCGACGTCATCCAAGTACATCTTTTGCTATTGTTTTGATTAAGAGCCCCCTGGTGGCCAGAAATTACATATTGCACGTTTAAATAACGACAGAACAACATTGAAAGAGAAAACAATCGTGAATTGCACTGATACAACAGCTTACACAACAATTAAATTCATCAATTTAGTTTTGCTATAACAATAGTTGGCAGGAAGGTAATGAAATAATGGCTAATTGCCAGATTTTATGTGGTTGTTGCTTCATAGTTTCCTAGTTGTTTCCTATTAATTATCTAGTTATTTCGGTCCTGCAAAATGAAATCGGTCCTTCTGAAAAATCTATCAAATTCGTTATTACTTTACAGAAAATTAATGCTTAAAGATTTTGCCATCCTGTGAAGCACTGCACTAATATTTCGTTGTATAACCACGGTTTGTGAGAACTGCTTCTCATCTGTGTTAGATGGAGTCAACCAACTTCTGGCACATGTGAACAGGTATTCCAGCCCAGGACGATTGGGCTATATTCCACAGTACCTCTGCATTTATTGGGTTTGCCTCAGAAACAGATTCTTTTATGTCACCCCACAAATTCTTTGGCATTAAGGTCCGAGGATTGGGCTGGCCACTCCATAACGTTAATCTTGTTGGTCTGGAACCAAGATGCTGCTCGCTCACTGGGGTGTTTGGGGTCGTTGTCTTGTTGGAACACCCATTTCAAAGGCATTTCCTCTTTGGCATAAGGCAACATGACCTATTGTAGTATTTTGGTGTATTCAAACTGATCCATGATCCCTGGTATGCGATAAATAAGCCTGACACCATAGTATGAGAAACATCCCCATGTCATGATGCTTGCGCCACCATGCTTTACTGTCTTCACAGTGTACTGTAGCTTGATTTCAGTATTTGGGGGTTGTCTGACAAGCTGTCGGTGGCCCCTACACCCAGTGAGAACAATCTTGCTTTCATCAGTCCACAAAATGTTGCATCATTTCTCTTTAGGCCAGTCAACTTGTTCCTTCTCAAATTGTAACCTCTTCAGCACGTCGTTTTTTTCAATGGGAATTTGCGGGGGTGATTCCCAAGTACTCACAAATAACTTTAGATCTTTTTTTATCACCCTGGAGCTGATCATTGTCTGAGTTTTTGCCATTTTGTCTGTTCTTCAATCCATTCGAATGGTGGTTTTCCGTTTTCTTCCACATCTTTCTGGTTTTGGTTGCCATTTAAAAGCATTCAAGATAATTTCAGCTGAGCAGCCTTTAAACTTCTGCACTTCTTTTTATGTTTTTTCTTCTTCAAATCAACTTTTTAATCAGCGTACGCTGTCCTTCTGAACGATGTCAGGAACAACCTATTTTTACTCAGATTTTTTTTTAGAGAAATGCACTATAACCAGCATTTACAAAATTTGCTACATTCGTCCTTGAATAGGGGCCACCTGTTTGACACCTGTTTTTTCACAGAATGAATGACCTCACTGCTTGAACTCCACACTTCTATTATTTTGAACACGCCCCTTTCTATTATTGATTCAATTACACAGAATCAGCAGCATGCATGTCATGACTGTTGGGTCTGTTGGTTTTATATTACTCTACTGCACCTACTAGTAAATTGTTTGCCATGTCAAAATATTATTTATACCAAAAATTGATCTGTGAGTGATGTTGGACTGCTATTATTTTGAACACAACTCTACACATGAACAAGAAATGTTTGCCAAAATGACAATGACCACGGGGCTTCCCAATCATTCATGAGATAGCGACACAGTCGTCGTTTGAATAAGCTTGATGCTGTGAAAGAGTAATTTTAAATTAATGTCCCACCTGGAAGAGCCCTTCAAATAGCCCTGAAAGCACAACCCTTCGTAGTGGGTTGGAGGCTTTCATAACTGCATGTATTGTCTCTTTGAAAGAGTTTGGGCCTGTGTGTCATTGAATATATTCAGACATTAAGACTTCTGTGGCTGGGCTGCACACACCCAGCTGAATGAGTAAATAAAAGCCCCCCGCTGTGTGCCAGGCAGACCGAAAGCTGCTTTACACTTCTGTATTTTAATAAGGATTCTGAATGAAGCAAAGGGATATAGTCGAAAGGAGGCAACCAAATATTTTCTGAATAAAGGGAAGTATTGAAGATAACGGCAAAATCCAAACCCCTCCTAGAATATGATAAACTGAGGGGGTTTCAGAAGACGGCTGCATTGTGTGCTATGCTAATGTGTCAAAAGAGCCTGTCGACAGGCACAGGACTTTCATAGGAGTGCTGACGATTAAAAAGCGGGAACAAATGTTTTTGAGATGTCAAATCCAAAATGTAAATTACCTTCTGCTTTAATGCTAGCTCTCACCACTGAAAAACAAATGCATTCAAAATAAGGCAAAACCAATAACTTGATTTTGAAGATCTTGCTCATGTTTCAACGAATCCTTGACAATTTGGTGGTTGCCTTTTTGTAATCATTGAACATTTGAATTGAATTGCAACATTCAAACCCTGTCTCTGGTGTTCTTACTAACAAGCAAAGTCAAGTCAGGACTGAGACTCAGAAACACAACATCACTTGGAAGGCTATTCTGTTGTGTCCTTGCCATCAAAATGAGTGCATTTTCTTCATGAACAATAACGCTCTGAGCCAAATTAATTACAAGGTACCACTGGGATTTTTACGGGCATTATACTGAGGACTGTCACTGAAATGTCATTTGTACCAGAAGAAAAATATGCAATTCACTGATTACAGGATAAAGAAATTCTGAAATCCAAATGGACTATGTAGCTAGCCCTTTGTCCTTAGGGCCTATCAGTATGTAGTAGGCCACATAATATTTTCTGATAGTCATACGCTATTCTTTGTAGGGGAAATTAAATGAATTTATGGAGAGTGCACTTTCAAAGTTTAATTGTCTAATAGTTGAGATCTGTGTGTTCCTCGCATGCAAACCTGCCGATAACCCTGGAGGCTAAAAGTGTAGCCGACCAGATGGAGGCTCTCCGCACCACCTTGATTGAAATTCTCTACTCCATTGAAAAGTCCTGGATAATATCATGTCAATCTTACGATATGATTAACGCTCCTCAGAGCGGCCCAGGAGAGATCATGGTGCTTTCGTGAACTCAAGCTCAACACAGTAAACAGCATCACAGAGAAATCTACTGCATTCCCATATCCACCCATTTCCAGCAATCCTCTTTAAATATTCATTAATTTACAGCAAAAATAGATTAAAGCACCCAGCTGTGCCAACCAAAAAGTTTGGCTTCTGAATACCATTAATAATGGAACAAACCCAAAAGCTAGAGGCAATAGCTGTAAGAAACAGCTTTGGTTTTGTTGCAAATCGAATGGGAAATACTTTACATGTTTTAGAAGTACTACAGTTTTTTGATGATTGTTTATAATACTTTGTTTTACATGATAATAGACAAGTGTGACCCCTTAAAAACAACCAGTACAATGCAATATGCTGCCATGTCAATCCAAGATTTTACAAAAATATTTTGAGCTTGTGTTCCTCTGACTAGTTTTATAGATGTAGTCAGCAATAACTTTTCAAAGTCATGCCAAACCAATTCTACAAAAAATTATTAAATGTTACTTAAGGACTTCCTGCATCTTTCTCTAGCAAGATGTTTATATGTTATAACATGTAGAATTAGAGAACTGGTTTTGCTTAGTAGTCGCTAGTTTTTTCAGTAACATAGTAGCATCAGTGAGCAAAATATGGATTAAAGTGCCAAATAAAGCTAGAGGTTCTAATAAAGTATATCTTGTTAGGTGGAGATTGTTCTTGCAAATACGGATACCTAGGAATTCTTTGTAGGGAATGTTGAAAATGTTTTGATTTCACAAGTGTGCTGCGGCACATGGGTTGAAAACATCTGCCTTAGGCAACACCCTCCTACACCTGGATTTAAGTGTATCAGCTGATACATTAAATCCAATAAGAATTCCAGTTTATACAGCTTGGAGTTGGAATATATGCATAAAAATGATGATATGGTCAAAATATTAATGCAATACCTTGATGCAATACCTTGGCAACGGAATGAAAACTGTCTGTTTTAGAACCGCGGTGAACCGTGAAACATCCACATCAATGAGGCTGCCTCCCCGTCCCTATTGATACATCCCCATCACAAAGTGATACAGTCAGGCTAACTCACAGAGGAAATGTGCAGTCACGTTTTCTTTACATTTTATAGCTAAGCTCTGGCTTTGTGCATACATCTGTCTGTGAAGCAATGTGAAAATAACAAGAGTTTAGCTTAGAATATAGGCTTTATTTTCCAATAGGTTGAACCTAAAATGTACAGTTCACCAAGTATGGAACACCTAATATGAATATGATTTTACTACAAAATAGAAAATAATGTATTTTCTCCTCTACATAACATGCTAGGTGAGTTGTAAAAGTAATATTGAGTTAATATTGCCCAGCCCTAAGACACATGTACAGAGGTAAATGTTGTGCATTCCAAACTAAGTGCGGCTGAGTTCAAAAGTTTTGGAAAGTTCCTGATTACGAACCAATAACGGGAGTTTAGTAGTTTCGAGTGATCTATGATATGAATAGAAAATGATTCATGATTGTAAATAGTTATAAACTCCCATGACCTGGTCATTTAGGATTTATTTAGGAACTTCCAAAAATGGGTAAACCCAGATGCAATTAGTTGGTATAGCACAACAATTACTGCAGTACATCTGTCCTAGAATTGGGAAACATTAACAAAATATATTGTCATGATAATTTGACAACTTTTGTCTTTGTGATTTTTCCAGATTTTTTTCCCCTTCCCAATACCCTCTCTAATTTTGCCTTGTCGGCAGCTCCGCAACTCCTTTTACAGATCTGTGGGATGACAAGGGGTGTGCACATGGTTTTACCCAACCACATGTTGCCTGAGCTGCCAATTCTTTTCTCATTGTTCACCCAACACGGAAGCCTTTAGTCGGATCATGCACAGGATGATTATGTTCACCAATTATACTTCCGCAATTAAATTTACAGATGCCCAATCTGAACACAAGGCGTCGCTGGAGAGCGACATGGTAGGATAAATAATCTAAAATATCTAACCCAAATCCCGGGCAGCGCTATGCCAATTTTTCACTGCCTCGTGCAGGAGGCCCGGGGAAAGTCAGAGAACCCATGGTCAGGCTCGAACCCATGACCATCATGACATAGACTGTCCTACAATGCAGCGACTTAGTCCACTTAGCCACGCAGACCCAAAATGTAATTTGATATCTCTAATGCTATTGCAAAGATAAGGGAAATAATATAATGTACTATTGGGGCCCTTAAACTATGTAGAATAATATACAAGTGTAACAAAATTATTTAAACACTTTTTCATGGAATTCATAGGATTTAGAAGTAATAAATATAATGACTGTATTTAAGATAATTTTATTTGAGCAACATGGAATAGGCCTATTCAGGCAACATATTATTTCCATCATGAGCACATTCAGATCACCTTGTCCAACCACCTGTTGTCCAGATTTATACTGTAAAAAACTAAAATGACTGAAATGCTGCCAAAATTAGCACTGTTACATTTAATGACATTAGTTTGCACAATAACTGCATCTGAATTGTATTCATGCTAATAATACTAAATTTACTTAATTTTTTCTTCTTAATAACTGTCATGATAAATAACTTTGTCATCTTATTTACATCTATATACCTATTGCCAGATGTTGTATATGGCCAAACACTGTAGTTGTGTCCATCCATTCAAGTTTGTGTCTTAGCTATATACATTCAGATACCAGGAGGCAAGTGATTCCTTCAGTCCCTGGGTGATTGATTCCCCTGTGTGATCTTTCAAAATAGACTGACTGTATTAATCTATTTTGCAACTTCGAGTCTGCCTCAATAAAGTGTACATGTATGTTAAATTCATTGAGCTTTGTTGTGGAGAAGTGTCTGCAATCATGTCATGACACTTCTAGTATAGCTTTTGCAAAGCTATTTGTGAGAAGAACTTTAGCGATGGCGAAGTATATTTCTTCAAGAGTCTGGACACATATAGGGCCCTATCTTGCACCCGGCGCAATTCAGCGCAAAGTCTGAACGCAATTGTCTTTGCTAGTTTAAGATCGACGCAGTTGTCAATTTCCCGCCAGGCGCCCGCGTTGTTTATATAGCAAATGCACCTGAGCCCATATTTGCGCCCATGCAGTGCTGGTCTAACAGGGAGGTGTGTCTTAACAAGGAGGCATGCGCTTCACGCCATCCGCTTAGATCGTTAAAATATGGCCCTTAACGTTTGTAGTCAACGTAGATTACATTGTCCGTAATCAACGACAATGAATATGGCCATGACACACCAGATTGCCTCAACATTTGGAGAGGGAAGGTGATTTCTAAAATGGTGATTGGCTGCTCCATTAAGGTTTGAAAAGACAGTCAAATCTGATTTGTTAATTTGCCCTTGTTTCATTCCTAAAATGATCAGAAGGAAACAGTTTTACCGAAATCACCTATATTTAGCAAATGCCGACAGTATAATAACTGAATAAGGGTGTCAGTGCTATTGTTAAAGGATCACATTTGTTTGGGTCCTGCACTAATGCACACCACATTTTAAATGGTTAGAACAGACAAGCATTCAAATATTATTGGTCAAAAAGATGACACCGTTATTGCCAAAAACAGAGGGAGAAGGATCGACATACGACAGACATGGATATTAACATGAGATGAGCTAAAATTAAACCAGGGAAGGGACAAATATTATGGACAAACATTTTAATATGAGACTATTAATTTAAATGTTTACTGGCCTGGCGTTAGTTCTTACTTGCCCCGGGCCATCGTTAATGTTGAACCCTGCTCAGGGCTCTGGATGATGGCATTAGTCCCCTGGCAAACTGAGCACCTCGTTAAGGCCAAGTGGCCTTGCACCTAAAATCACTAAATTCCATCCCTAGTGGGCACCCTGTTTTATTTAAAGAACAGGGTCTATCAAAATCTGATCGTCACAACACGTTTGTGGAAGTGTACCATGGCACGAACAAAAGAGATATCTGAAGATCTCAGAAAGTGTTGTTGATGCTCATCAGGTGGGATAAGGTTACAAAACCATCTCTAAAGAGTTTGGACAAATTGTGTTCAGACGTAGGACAGTGAAGACCATTGTTACCCTCCTCAGGAGTGGTCGACCAAAAAATATCAGTTGGAACGTACAAGGCATTTTGTAGTCCAGGGTATCTTCTAAGCAAATAAAGACCTCTCTCACATTGGCTTAAATGTCAATGTTCATGAGTCCAGCATCAGGACAACACCGAACAAAGAGTTGCAAGGAGAAAATGTTTTGTGGATGAATGAGACCAAAATAGACCTTTTGGTTTAAATGAGATGCGTTATGCTTGGCGAAAGTGAAACACTGCATTCCAGCATAAGACCCTCATTCCATCTGTAAAACATGATTGTGGTAGTATGATGGTTTAAGACATCTGGGTCAGTACGGCAAGGAATCATTGATCATTTGAAAATGTTATTTTGAACTATTTTAGCAAATTATTTTACTTGTCTCGGACAAGCCGTAATGTCAATCCCTGTTTTAGTAGTCTTGCAAGCCAGACGGCTACTTCCGCAATCTTTGAATGGCTACAGTACAGATCTCTGGACAACTTAGCATGAAAATTTTATCACAAGGGAGGGACCGGGAATTTAACAAGGAAAGGGAAGGGACGTCACTATCTTTCCACTACTGCTTTGTGAAAAGCTGAGTGTAATTCTGCCAAAGTTTCTGGCCCTCCTACACAAACTTGTGACTAGTTGTTTAAGCGGTTCGTCTGAAGAGAACACTCAACAGAAAAAAAAATCTAATTCCAAATGTGATTAAAAACTAGCATTCTTTCCAGACCTTGTGTTGTTCCCCAAGGTCTGGCCATGCGAGACTAGTTTTATTGCATAAGGACACAGAAGTGAAGAAACTGACCAAATTACGTGAGATTAACCTCTGTTTTCAGAGATTACTCCCACAAAAACCTATTAATGAGTTGTTGTAATTAAGCTCATTGGTTCACACTGCTGGAGTCCAAGTGTACCTGTAGCCTGCTCTACTGTTGGTCTCCTTAATAGAACAAGCTTTCCAAGAAATCAATAAACGCGCCAGTGTGTAGATACTGTTCAAAACAATAGATGGCCATATTCAACACTTTGACAAAGTGACTTTGTCCAGTTAATATATGTCAATGCTTGATTCACTCCAGATGTCATGTTTCTCCCTCCTTTGTATTTAAAATGTTACAACAATCAGTGCACAAATCAAACAGGTAAGTTCGAGAGATGTGGCAGTAGAGGTCTTCACGGGTCCACTAGACCCGAAGTTCCGAGACCCGACATTTGTATTTTGCATTCAGATCCGGGTCGGGTCTGACATAATTGCAACGGTTCTTGGATATATGCAATTTATTTGCATTTAACAACTGGACCCGTTATTAAATGCATTAACTAATTGACCAAAAAATTAAGGGGCAGTTGACTAAGGCCTTTAGTTAGAAGAGAACGAGTACAAAGAAAAACAATCAAAGAAGGGACTGTCGATTAGTATGGCAACATTTCAACATAATAGTAAACTAGCCTGTCTGTCTTTTCTCTTTGTTGCACTATTACGCTATTGATAGCATTGCATGTTGTGGCACAATTTTAAGGTTATGTTAAATGTTTCGGGTATGAATGGGTCTTTTGGACCCGAACGGGCATGGGTCCGTTTGTCCAAAAAATCTTGGGTATTTTTCGGGTAAGGGTCTATTTGTACACGGGTCCGTTAGGATCGGGTCTGAAATCTTGGCGGTTTAATTTATGCAAATCGAGTCGGGTCTAACAGACTTGGATTCATTTCGGGTACGGGTCCAATGTTTTGGACCCGTGAAGACCTCTATGTGGCAGTTTACAGTAATTGCACACTATGTTACTGATACTGTAGCTACATATTCTAGAACATGCATGTTGTTAATTTTATTAGCAGATGCAGGGGCTTTTCTAGGCCTAGGCGGTTGCCTACGGCGCCATCTGTGGGGCACTCCACCCCCTACCCACCGTTAAATAAATATATACACATATGGGGGCAATCAATCTTTATGTAGTTTTAATTATTTTAAATGTAGTGTTATTAGCCATGAAGCTGGCATTTAGACCCCACCTAGTTCACCAGATTAGCCAGAAACACAGAAACACCACTGAGCAGAGGGCTTTAACTACATTTTATAGCAACTCAAAAAGTATTCTAAATAATGAAGTGGAAAAAGTAGACAGCTGAACATGAGTTTTTAACCTGCAGTTTATTCAATGGCCAGCGCAGAATTTCTCAAATGCACTGCAAGTACAGTGGTGCAACTCATCAGGGGTGAAAAAGGTGACAAAGATGAAAACCCCCTGGGGAGGTCTGGGGGCATGCACCCCTCTGTATTCTTTTCTTTTTAAGTATCAGCTTTAAAAATGTGGATTTACAATTGATTTTAGGATGAGAATTAGAAAAAACTCACCCTAGAATTAATGTAATCTTACTGCTACAAAGTTAATGTTAAAGAGAAATCAAATATGAAGCAATACTAAAATTTAGAAAAACTCAGTCACATCTATTAGAATTTCAGATATATTTATGAAATGACAATAAAATTACATTAAGTGACATGTTATTGAGTTCTTACGAATTGTAAAGAAAACCGTGAATGCTATTGAGATGAATCTTGGGGTAAAATCGTGCATAATCTCTTTAACCCTTTGGACCTACAAATCAGAAGCACAAAAACTAAAAGTAATTTACTTTGTTTTAAAGAACACAATCTCCTCTTTAATATGACACCAAAAATGTGTCATTGAGATTAACACAATGTTTACCTCTAATCTTCAGACACTCCCAGTCAAAAATGATCAATGAAAAACATACTATCCTACAACATTTCTCAACCTAAACAAGCTAATATCAGTTCAGTGTCTTCTTGCATTTGATAATAATATTGGGTAGGGCCAATTAGTCCCTTAGGGTAAATAAACTTCAAGACGCCTGGTGTATAAATTAAAGCCTGACCGATATATTCATTGACGATTTTATCGTTAAATATTAGCAGTTTACAGATATATTTGTATCGGTGATATTTCCACCGATAATGACCAATATTTGTTTGCAATTCCTTATTTGTCCGGAACAGGGCGCTATTTCACTAAATATAGGTTTGAGCATTACAAGAAGAAATTATCTTAAGAAGATTAAAACAGTGGGGATGGAAAAGCTGCTCATAACAAGTTGCTTATAGAGGTGAGTTGAAAACCAGCATTCCGGTGTAAGAGTCACACAAAATGCACACAAAGTTTTACAATGCATAAAAAGGCTTTTGGAGTTATAAGATAGACGCTATGGCCATATTTAGTTACTGAGTATTAACTGCTGTACCGATGCTAGCTGCTGAAGTCAAAAATGCCTGCAGTGTTTACTACTCCAGCTCTGGCATAAAAATGTTTTTCTAAAACTTGAGAATGTCAACACCTGCATTTCACCATTTCCATGACATCTACCTATGTAACTAACGTTAGCTTTCTGGGACTGGTAGCATGCTATAATGAATAAAAACCTAGCAATACCAGCGCCGCAGTTTTGGGGCGAAACCATTAACCTTCGAAAGGTTGTTGAGATAATTAAGTTTCTTCTTTGTTGTGTGTTGTCGAATTAATATGGTTTCTCCAGTCAGGAAAGGTATATGACCTCTTTCAGCAAAGTAAGCGAACCATTTAAATGACGAGCCAGCAAGCTGCCAGCCTGTGCTCAAGCTAGCCTAATGTTATAAGCAGCAATAGGTACGCACTGTCATATTATTATGATAGCCAAAACCAACAGGATTTATTTAATGAAATGGTATATATATTGTTAATTGTTTGGAGATCGCACATTGAATAGTTACTTTGAGGGTGACCAGCGCAATACTTAATTTTTATTTGAATGTTTGGATTTGATTAGAAAGCAATGTCTTTTAATTATATTTGCAAATAAGTTATTTTTCATTATATGTAAGTAAAGGAACACTTCTAAATGTATCTTATTTTCTATTTTGCCTGCAGCATTTTTACGTGCGCATGATAGACTGTGTATAATTAAGTCTGCAGTAGAATCATGAGTCACGACCAGCAGATCAAACGACTTAATCGAAGTAACGTGAAGAATCCTGGCTCTCAAGTTGCTAAAATGAATTGTTCAAAAGTAATATGAATCGCATAATACACCTGCGCTAAATGCAACAAAGTTAGACTGTGGAAAATTACCTTTATCTAATACTGATCACAGGAACATTAGATTCATTAAATAACACTGCAAGGACACAAATACAAATATCCTAAATAACACTCAGAAACAGACAAAGCTGATAAGCTAACTAACGAACAAATTAGCTGAGTTGAATTGAGGTAAGCCTATGGAGCAGCAGCAATCACCTGCTATTACTATACAGTAATCTGCCAGCAATTGTTAAGTAGTTAAGTTGCTCAGAAAAGCGCTTATGGTTTCCTTCAACAAAATACAAAAAATAATAAAATTAGCATGACTCTCACAATTTTTTAAGACCTTGGAAAATCATATTTCAGACTTTTTAAGACAATTTTAGGCCTTAAATTCTGGAAAATGAAATAAAGACTTTTTAAGCACCCGCTGGTACCCTGCTTTGAGTGTCTTTGAAGTCTGGTTTAAAGCACAATCCATGCAGGGAAATGTAGATTCTTCATTTCAGCTATAGTAATAGAAAAAGTTATCGGTATCGGCAAATTTTTCCCACTCAAAATCGGTATCGAATTCAAAAATCTCATATCGGTCGGGCTCTAGTATAAATATTTGGAAAACATTTTTACAAATTTAGCAAATCCTCAATTATGATGTGAAAACGTCTTGAGCAAATCACAATTACAGCCTCCATTCATGACTAGTAACATTTTTGACATTCAGAGTACATCAACAGCACACGTTTTCAGGGCTCTACAGTGTGACAGTTTTACTCACTTATGAGACAGTCGATAATGTGTGTGAATGGCAAAATCCAAGCAGGCGTACACTTCTGCTAGTGATTTGACACACCAAAACAAATACTTACCTAGTTGTAGTATTTTATGTAGGGCTGCAACAACGAATCGCTGAAATTGATAAAAATCGATTATTAAAATTTTTGGCAACGAATTTCATTATTGATTCATTGGGTCTATGTTGCTGCTCGCTGTGTGGTGGAGCTACGTCACCTAAAGAAAGAAAAAACATTTTAAACTGTCCGGCCGAAATCTTCAATATTATGGCAGAACTTCACTTTAAACTCAACAGAATTTGTATGTGCAAACTATGTAAAACATAAATGGAATGGCACCGGAGCATGACCGTAATGAGTGAGCACTTGAAAAAAGGTTGGAGCGATAAGCGAAAGGGACTCAACAGCAGAGTAAGTTACCACATAATAATAGCCTGCTTTGAGTTTTTAAATGAGGAATAGTTCCTCCCACAGCAGGTAGTTATTATTTATCAAATAGCCGGTATTTGGTTAAAAGATCTATTAAATCAAATCCACTTCAACATTGCATGACAAGTGTATTTAACTAGCTGGCTAATTAATGTTTGTGGTAGAACAGACGAGGTAGAGCTAACGTTAATCTATCAAGCTCATTAACACTACCGGCAGTGCTCAAGTAAACAAACAGAATTAATTATAGTGCAAAACTAATTTAAAACACAAACCAGATCTTACTATTACAGTAAACCTCTTCGGGGGATACTAATTTGTTAAACGTTTCACTATGTGATTTACTTTAATCGTTTTTTCAACTACTGTTGCGCACAGTAGAAACTCCAAAGTCCGTTTCAAAATAAAAGTAATTCTAAATCAAAAACAGTAAATAAGTCAAAATAAGCTTAAAAAGTTAAAATACATAAAGCAACAAATTTAGTATTCAACAGGCCTATCTTGTTTTTAGGACTAAGGATATTTACAACTATGTTCTATAAAAGCTGTTACTATAATTCTTTTGTAGACACAACTATTTTAGCATCTCAGGTCTGTCTAAGCAAGATAAAAAAATTCAATATTTTGCACCTTACTAAAGAAATGAGCATATCTTTTGCACATGTTTTATATCATATATTTAGGTCTGTTATATGTTAAAATTGTCAATTTGGACAATTTTTTAAAATAAAGTTATGGAAATATTTGTTAGTCTGTTCATCCGATTCATCGATTAATCGAAGAAATGATCGACCGATTAATCGATTATCCAAAAATCTATAGTTGCAGCCCTAATTTTATGCTATTTTATTCACTTATGGCGTTTTCAAAAGCTACCAAAACCATAATGCAATGCAGAACTTAATGAGCCAATCATTAAAAAAAAAATAGCCTAGTAAAACCGCCTTGGCTATAGGGTCTGAAACTAAGCACAAGCATTTGAATTAGCAGCTCTTGAGGGATATCTATATGTAGCTGTGAGTGACAATCTGGATCTGGTGAAAGACATGCCTCAATACTTTCACTTGTCATTGTGGTGGAATTTCCATATATGATGCATTATACTTTTCATTAAACATGTTTGGACCAATAGGATGTCTTATATCTACACCCTAAGTGTCACCTTGAAGTATTTAGCAATATATTAGTTATGTAATCAATTATAAATTATAACTAACAGTGTAATCAGCACAACTTTTGAGTATTATGAACATACCTATATTGGAAACATATGAGCTGAAAAGACAGGTGTTGAGATACTATTGAAGCCTGTTAGAATTAAAAGGAGGCCTCAAGGACACAAGGCCTCAGTAGAACTATTGGGAGTACACAGGCCTAAAGGCCTAATTGCTTGGGGAATTCTGAGTTCTGTGCCACCAAGTACCATCATGGGATATCTCTGCCAAGGGCATCCGAGGGCACATGTACACACGTGTATATACGTGTGCACACGTGTGAACACATTAGCATAAATTAACATAAAGGGATGACCAATTACATCATAGTTTGAAACAGTGAAGGTTAATGGTTGAAAAAGTCACAAGGTTGATCAGGGCCGCCCCAGTATTTATCATATGGGTGGGCATAACTGATAAGGGTCAATATAAAATGGCTGTACAACCTTGATGTCCCTGGTATTCTTCGGGTATTCTGATGCTGAAGATGCTCGGCTTTATGTTTGCTCAATAAAGTATTTTTGGATCATAAGAACTGCTGTATGGAATAATTCTTTTAACTTGGATAATTAATATTTCTCTATCATATAAGGATTATTTTCCATTACATCATCTACAAATCATCTACAATATTGTGGTATGACAAAAGTGTTCTCTTTTCCTGGTTTTAAAGGCTGGATTACAGTAAAGTGATGTAATTTTCTGAATTTACCAGACTGTTCTATAATTTTTCTATTATTTGCATTTACCCCATTTAGTTATTATATACACATCAATGATGATTATTTATCAAAAATCTCATTGTGTAAATATTTCTTTGTAAGCACCAATTGTAAACCCTACCATATCCCCGCAATATCGATATTGAGCTATTTGGTCAACAACATAGTGATACTAGATTTTTTCCATATTGTCCAGCTCTATTTGTAATACTCACCACATCCAATATGATTGAACATTATTCTTTTACTATAATAGATTTGAATATTAAATTGAGAGTTTGGTAAATGTTCCAAAACAATATATGTGTCTTGCACACCTCTTTGACAAAGAAAGTGAAATTCTTCACTTGTTAATTTTAATAAAGGAAATCCCCTTCTTTTTTTTTACATGTGTACAAATTTTCCAAACTTTAAAAATGATTAAATATGGAGATATATATCTTTAGTCGTTAAAGCTACAAAATATATTGAGATATTCATTTCGGGCCATATCGCCCAGTCCAAGTGTGAATATTGGACTACCTCCGGTCATTACGGTAAAACGCTCTCTGAAGCACTTTAGTGAACAGGCCTTCCTAGCTGACCTAGCCCGAATACCCTGGAAGGATATTGACCTTATCCCAACAGTTGAGGACGCCTGGACATTCTTTAAAAACGCCTTCCTCTCCATCTTAAATAAACATGCTCCACTCAAAAAGTTTAGAACGAAAAGTAGA
>JACXGM010019050.1:0-18101 GCA_016801145.1 Umbra pygmaea | reverse complement strand
GTGTGTGTGTGTGTGTGTGTGTTGCGAGACAGTGGAGGCAAGTGTGGTCAGAGCAAATCCTGGTCACCGCAGGAGAACACACATCCTCGCGTGCCCATGCCTTACCGCTCTGCACTTCGATCCAATTTCTCATACTCGTCTACCCTCAACTTTCTCCATTCATGCAGTCGAATGCAGTGCAGCTTTTGATGGTGAACTCTGACATTTACAGCATCTCTTCCTCCCCGTCTCCATATCTAAATATGTCCTGGTGCCTTACTTTGTGGTGACACTGAATGACTCATGTTGTAAATGCGTAATGAATCTGGTAGGTGTGCTTCTTCTGGTTGAGGTAAACAGCTGCCGTTTGTTTTCATTTGAGCTTATGACACCAAACGTGTAACATTATCACATGACCACTCATGATTTTGGGGAATTACATTTAGATTGAGTAATCCAAAAAAAAAAGTCAACGACATTAATTGGAATAGCCGTGTTGGGTAATAAAGCACTCAAGCTAAAACTGAATTTAATGATGTTGGAAACGGTAAAGTCCATTCTGGTGACGCTTTGCATCCACGTTTTATTCACAGATAACTCTCTTGACTGTTCCTAGGAGGAAAAAGAAGTGCATTCGATACCTTCAAGGAGGACGCTGTGCCAGCCCCACTTCTTCCGATGGAAGCGCTATAGACTCGCCCCTCTCCCTTGTCGACGGCATCCCCCCTCAGCACCTTTCTCCCCCCAGGTCCCCATCGCCTCCCCCACCCTCACACATCCACCTACAGCTCAGCAAGCACACACACCCTTACCCTCTTCATATCAAAAAGCACAGAACTCAAAACCTTTATAGGAACATTCCAGCACCACGACAATCTACATCATGACTGCACAATGCTCAAGTCTCAATAGCCGGTACCTATTAACCAACTATAACCATGCCCCCCCCACCACCCATACAACAGACAGCCCAACGTTATAAGAACCCAGAGTGAGGAGCAACACTGGAGACGGTCCTTCACGAATATTTGAAAAACCACAAGGGAGCCATCGAGTCTGGGAGAAAGAAGATAGACACGTTGTTAACAACGTGACGGGTTGACACTTGAATACTGGCGTCATTTCCTTGTTGCTGAACTTGAAGGCAGTACCCTCGGGTACGGGATGGTGACTGCTAATGATTCAAACTGCCTCGAGTCATAATGGATCCTTTTCCAAAGATATTTAAAGAGTACCTTGCTCTTCTTTTTCATAAAACGTACGTCAAAAGATCCTTATCCGCCATAGTATTTATATTGATTAACGACGTGGTATAAGGTTGGAAGTACGAGGTTGAAGTGTCATTGTTTTTCGCTGAGTAAACTTTCTCGTCTCCAATCGGAGACATTCATCTTTGTTGTTTTATCTTGCTTTAGGCACTTCCGGTGAAATTCTTGATAGGTTATTTCGATGTAGGACTCGCACGCAGCATAAAGGTCATTCATTAGGGCAAACCGTTTGGGAGATGGATTTGTTAGCTGGGGTCTAAATGCCTTCAATATATTAAAACAAAGTTATTCAGTAGTCTCTTGTCTGACTGAACAATCTGCTATTCTGTAAAGACCATGGGTACTATTTCATCGTTGTAAAATTTTATAAATGTCGAATTTCCTATATATAATTACATTTTTATATGTTTTATGTACAAAAAAGAAAAAAGTTTTAAAAAGTTAAATCAGTCTGTTTTTCATTTTGAAGCAATACTTTTTTACGCTTTGCTCTTCTCAGAGAAAACCCATATAGGGTAGAGTTGTCAGAGGTTATACATTATGTTCTTTCATTGCTGTGTCACAAAATGTCAATCGTTTTCAGTGTGTGCATGTTTTACAAGTGTACCAAAAATACATGTGAAAAACAACGGCTTTAATTTACTGCTTGCGAGTATCCAACTCTGCTTACTGCACACTACTTTAGGTCTGGATAAACGCATCTGCTAAATGGTAAAGAATTTTCTGCTCAGGCTGTCGAGTCAGAGGGTGCTCTCATGCTACTACACGTTGTGTACTTAAGTGTCTTGTATTTTTTACCCATTGAAAGACTTCTGCGTTTGATGTTATACTTTGGTTTGATGTATTAAAAGTATTTTAAGAATCTGCATCCGTTTTCTTTCACGTCAGCTTTGGGCACAATCACGACGAGCAGACGATAGTTCCTTTCAACTTGTTTATTTACTTGTCAAATTTCATAGTTGACAACCTGTCATCATCAGAGCAGAGCTGAGAAAACGTTCCAATCCAATATAATATTAATAACGTAGATAACCTAATTTGCAATAAAGACAGCACACATTTACTTCTTTGACAATAACTTCCAGTCCACAGGACATTTTTCATACATTTGCCCCCAATTAAAATGTCCTACATCTCAACATGACTTTAAGACAGCAAAGCGTTCAGCTATCCTGTCAGTTGCCAAAAAAGCATTTTCAGTTGACTCAAAAAGAAATGCCCAGTAAAAAAGACAACTATAGCAATTGAAAAACAGAGGTGCATCTACTCTTGAAACTTGAATGAAAACCCAGACTACCCAACTCATGTAAATATATATAAAGTTAAGTCAAATTTGTAAAAACACGAAACAGCTTAATTTTAAGAATTTTGCACCACACAAGCGATGGAAATGGTCATGCTATGAAGTACACAGTAGGGATGTGCCGCTTTTAATAAACTAAATGTAATATTAACAAGTATGAACAGTGCAGTGCAACCAGTTTGTGGAACAATCCTTTCAGTGTGTTAGTGTTGGCAGGAGCCTCCTCTACTTCTCTTCACACCACTGGTTCTCTTTGCGTACCTTAGAGAGGAAATAGAAAGACCATCAGGTTACAGTGGAAGCGCAGGGTCAAGGTTCATTTAAATATCACATAACTACATCACACTCAAATCACTGGCCCCCTGTCTGGCATGGTACAAACAATACTTTAAAAACAGAATAACTGACAAACCCAAAACAACAACATTGTACTCGATTAATGTTGCAATGAACCAAACTCACAATTATTTGACTCAAAAGAAATGACACCAAAATCAGTAGTTAGTGCAACCACCTCTGACAAGGATAACAGTATGGAGTCTCTTCCTGTAATGTTTGATAAGGTTAAGGAACACATTTGGACCATTCCTATAGCCAGATCCTTTCAAGATGATTAAAATCTGGGTTTGCGTGTGCTTAACTGCCCTCTTCCAACTCGGCCCACAGGTTTGGATTGAGGTCTGCCGACTGAGATGGCCATAGCAGAATATTGATTTAGTTGTCACAGAACCATTTGTGTGGACCTTCATGTATGCTTTGGGTCATTGTCTTGTTGGAAAGTCCACCTACAGCCAAGTCGCAGCCTTCTGGCAGAGGCAAACAGATTGTCAGACGTCCCATCATGGAGGAGCTGATTACCTGTGCAACTTGAATGGGCTGCAGGTACCGCCTCATGCTGCCAGTAGTGGACAAAGACACAAGCAAAGCTGAAGAAGAATAAGTCAGGAAGGATAAGGAGAGAGCAATTGTCTGTGGCCACCACCTTTATCGGGGTTGTCTTGCTGTTGCCAGTGCACCCGTTTTCACTTTAATTTGCACCAAAACCGGTGACATCAAGTCACAGTCGCAATTCTAACTGGACAAATTGATATCCCGGAAGTTGAATTGACTTGGTGTTAAACTGTGATTGCATGTTCCCATAATATTCTTGAGCAGTGTATATAGTTGTCAAGGTGTAAGGATGCAGTTTGCAGAATCCTGTGGGGGATTTTAATGAAGGTTTCAAATAACAGACAGAATGCAGCACTTAAGCGCACAAAACAGAAGAACACAAAAACAATATCTGGAAGTAGGCTATTTGACTCAAACAAAACAAAAACTGAAACATAAAATGACCAACAAAGGCAATGAGGGAGAGGGAGCTATATGTACAATGATATAGAGAGTGGGAATACATCTTGTGTAATGACAAGTCCAGGATTTGATAAGGAGCACTTAGTTGATGATCGGGTGTTCGCTGAAAAGGGGATTAGTGTCGGTGGCAGGAAACCCCCAATGCAGAGCGCCGGTGTGGAGGCGTAAACAGGTTTGTTTCAACTCCTGATGACATACGTCTATCTTACAATTGTTTTACTATTTACTTATAAAAAACACTGGTACCTGAAACCAACAATTAATGTAGCGATTAATTATGATGCTTGGTGGACTCTGCTCATTCTACAAATAATATTTCAACATGGTTCTTTTGCAGAGCATATACGTAAATTTGGTAATTTAATCCAGCTTGTTGCTCTCTAGTATGCTGCCAGACCTAGCATCGCAAGTCTTTACAATAAATAATAAAACTTTGGTTGACATCATGATGTCATTGCCAAATTAAACTTAAACAGGAGACCTTAATTATTATACAGAATTATTTAGATGCCTTAAACAGGGAATGTGTATTCTCTTGAAGTCTATAAAATTATTATCCTTACCTTATTCTAGTCTATTTTTTTGCCTTACTATAAATTTTCCAAATGTTTTGCTCACTGTCTTGAACTGCTTCTTAACAAATCAGAAATGAGACCAAAAAATAGTTTGTAAATGTTGTGTGGAAGACAGACTCATCGCTCTTCCTCGACTATTTGACGCTTGGCAGTTCTTTAGTTTCAGTCCAAAGAATAAAGGTGATCAGTACATGTAGTCAATTGCAGAAAATGGTGTTTTCAAACGTAAAATGGTTTGTATTTACCTGGGCTTCTTCTTCCTCTGTGAAGTCATTTTTGATGTTGAACGTCTTCCTGATCTCCTCGGGGGTCTTTCCTTTGATCATGTTTGCCACAGTCTTGCAGGTGACATCTAGCAGGCCTTTAATGTCCAAATAGTTTGCGGCCTAAACATTTAACAATGGAATAACATTAAGAGGGTGAAAGATGAATTTTAAAAAGTGTACACTTCTAGACATGCTGCATCCCTGGGATTAGGCCACGTAAACAGGTTTCCAAAAGTGGGTCAAACATGCTGCTCCAATGACAGACGGATGTCACAGTTCCCAGAATCTCTCAGCACTACAGGAACGTATTGCACAATCACAACAAGAAAGACATGCAAGGCAGACTGGTGCTCATTTCACATTGTGGGCAAACATTACACTTTCTGAACTTCTTATACATAACAAAACACCGCTAGCTCCAAGTGTCTATGCAAAGCCTAGATTTTTCCTGGCTGTCCCCGGGGGAGATAGACATCAACAAACTTCAGGGGCCAAACAGTTTCCCCTCACTGAAGTGGGAAAGGGGCAGCAGCTACGCACCAGAATAAGTTCAAACAGGGTCCCTTGATCCACTTTGAGGAACTCCTGGTCCCAGACAGGGATGTCGTCTGTCCTTTTCTCCTTGTTCTCGTCATCCTCCGGGGGAGGGGGGTCATCTTTGTGGTGGGTGCACCACTGGATCACCTTGGGGTTGGAAACAGCAAACAATAAGGAAGGAAATGAAGGAAACCAACTGCTCCAGTCAATTCATCAACAGTCACATAACAGTTTCAAAAGCCTGAATCCAGGAGAGGTGGCAGGGCACAAGGGGAATATTTTTTGCAGGAAAAGTTTGGAGTTTCTTGTCAAATAATCCTCAACCCCTTACCTACTTCAATCAGGAGAGCTAGTTCAGGGCTACAACAAAACTCTGAGATGCTAGGGGTCTGCAAGTTAGATCAGTGGTTCTCAAACCTAAGCAAAACATGACAAATGTCAGACTATTCAAAACACATATGCCTAAATAAAATTAATTCCAGAAAAAAACAATGACAGGGATACCATTGCTGACCAAAGCAGCAAAAACAGCTTGTAGCTTGGTTGGCGGCAATTACACATTACAAACTATTAAGAACCCAAACTGGTCTATATAGCCTCATAGCATTTTCATATTGCAATATTATTTTAGCACTAGACCTGCGCTATAAATACAATCTCTTTTCTTAAATTCTTGTTAATCATGTTTATGTGAAGCCAATTTGTTTTTATCCCTCTTATTTCCATATCTAATGTTCAAAGTCAAAAATAATTTGTATAATTTCTGGCTGTGAAATGGAAAAAATCTCTTTCAGTGACCAGTTTACAAAAGTTGTAAACAGTATTTGATATTAAAAAATGTGAAGAAAAAAGACTTGAATCTGACAATGACACCATACACAACTGCTTTTTTTGCCCTTTGAACAGGATATGCAATGAGGTCATGAGTTGTTCTTCCAAATTGTTAGTCAACAGGCATCCACCAAATCTGAGAAATTATTTGATTTGAATTGTTTATTTTGAACATGTAAATAAAACAAAACATCACAAAAGACGAACAGTAATGAAAAAACAGTCAAAAATTAAAAGAACTCCATAATTTAGTACTATTAATTTTAGTACTATTTGCTATTTACACATGCAAAAAGGAGTAGGAAGAAGTAAAACTTATGTACTCCTACCCCTAAAAAGTATTTTTTTCATATTAAATTATGCAATTCATACTGTCCTTTAGTGTGTAAGGAAGCATTGCTATCCCATATAAATCACTTTTTTTTTTAAATATCAGGAAATACAGATTACATCATTTGTGAGCC
Source organism: Umbra pygmaea (assembly GCA_016801145.1). Taxonomy (NCBI): domain Eukaryota; kingdom Metazoa; phylum Chordata; class Actinopteri; order Esociformes; family Umbridae; genus Umbra; species Umbra pygmaea. The sequence continues at coordinate 11,525 of JACXGM010019050.1, read as the reverse complement.
GATACCTGAAAGAAATTAGTTCCGTTGTTACGGTTTGAGATTCGACAGACAGAACTTTTAAATCACACTGCTTGTTTTAATAAGTCTGCAGCAGACGTTTCGCCCTCCATGGTTGTAACATTGAATATAAATGTCCAGCCATACTGGAGGTGGCACAGATACCTTCTGATGACATCAATGTGTGGTGGCACAAGACAAGCCACATGGTTGCATCCATGTCATATTCAGTTCTTCCTTATAAGAGATATATTACAATGTCAGAAATGGTGCCGCTTTGTTGCAAACATTGTGTATAGAGACGGAATCATCTTATTTGTATTTATGGACGCGATGTTCTGAGTGTATACACTCAGTAGTAACTTCATTTGGTACACGTGCTAGTTACCATATAGAGCCCAACATGGAATCATGTGGCTGCAGCGAAAAACAAGCATGCAGAAAAGGTTTTGTTTTTTGACCAAACATTGCAATGGAGAAGACGTGTGATCTTGCAAGGGTTTGTAACCTGCTCGAGGCATTCCGACAACGGCCGATGGGCCAGCACGCGCGGTGGAAATTGGTACAGTGCTGCCCGGGGTGAAGCATAAGACAACCTTGCATGTCGCAGACTAGCAACTGCTTGAGTATGTTGAGTAAACCAACAGCACCCAGGATCAATTTGAGCATTGTCAGTAACCAGGTATAGCTTCATGGTTAGAGTCCTTTTGGGAGGTCTTCCCAGTAAACTCACCTTCTTGAGGATAGCTGCATTTACATTGGGGAGGGGCACTGGGTCGTCATCACCTTCATCATCCATACCCAAATCTGTCAGAGCCAAGCAGTGATATTAAGGTGACTGTACCATGTTATTATACAACATCACAACCAAGGACACAACCAGTTATATTAAGGTGACTGTACCATGTTATTATACAACATCACAACCGAGGACACAACCAGTTATATTAAGGTGACTGTACCATGTTATTATACAACATCACAACCGAGGACACAACCAGTGATATTAAGGTGACTGTACCATGTTATTACACAACATCACAACCGAGGACACAACCAGTTATATTAAGGTGACTATACCATGTTATTATACAACATCACAACCGAGGACACAACCAGTTATATTAAGGTGACTGTACCATGTTATTATACAACATCACAACCGAGGACACAACCAGTGATATTAAGGTGACTGTACCATGTTATTATACAACATCACAACCGAGGAAACAACCAGTTATATTAAGGTGACTATACCATGTTATTATACAACATCACAACCGAGGACACAACCAGTTATATTAAGGTGACTATACCATGTTATTATACAACATCACAACCGAGGACACAACCAGTTACCTACCTTCTAGCATTGTCTTTATTGTCACAGACTGCTTGGCGATTTCCACATCCACCTCAAAAATCTCTCCATCTGAACTTTGCAGTTTAATTGTTGGCATCTGTCAAGTAAATAAAGTAAGGAAAACTTGTCAGCTTCAGGCCTATATAACCTTAGATTTGTTAATTGATATCCAAAAATTACATTATATATTTCCTAACTACGCATGTTGCAAAGTAAGCAAACATTAGATAAAAATGTTACCTAGACACAAAAGGCAGCAAACAGTACAGGGTTTCCGTTGCGTTTACTTTACAGTGGCGATATTCCACATGAAAAACTGCAGTCATGCAAAGAAATAAATGATAACGAATATCTAGATATCATTTGTTTATTATTCGAATAAATTGCATTTGCTTTTCACCTATAGAATGTCATTTTACGACACTTCTGTCCTTGTGCCAGTCAATCCCGTCAGGACTGAAAGTAATGAAGCTCGTGTCAATCTGATGCCACACTGAGTCAGACTAGGCTTTTCACCTGATAGCAGTATTTGGCTAGTTAGTAGTTGGTCAACTAAATCTAAATGACTAATTTTAAAAAATCCAGTGTTGTGTCCCATTTTATATTGAACAAAACTGAAGGGCCAAAACATTAAATGTCACCTGTGCCATAACCAATATAAATAACTTAAATGTTATCAAATAAAATAAATACAAATGTAAACAATATGAATAACTTACATATTACCAAATATGGGATGTTTTCCACATTCCCAAAAGATATTGCAGAAAGCTTATTAAGTATACTGTTTAAAAACATTATGTATTAACAATCTAAGCACAAGTATCTGCATTTCCATTAAGCTATACCGTATTAGTCAGAGTCTGGACTAGCCTACTACACTTCGCTTAGCTCCCCCCGCTTAGCTGCCTCATTTTCAAAAATGTATTTTTGTAGATTTTTGGTGAATATTTAAACATTAAATTCCACCCTGTTTCACTATAATGTTACATATGAGAAAAATATGACCTGTTGTAACTAGCAGCCCACCATTGGCAACTACTACAGCAATCAGAATGAGAAAAGGTATTCTTCTTGATTTATGGTGATTTCTTTCCTTAAAGAATCCCAGTACACTAGCTGCTAGTCTATATCACTAGCCTGTAGAAATTAGAAAACGGCATGAGGAATGCCCAGGAACAAGCCTCTGAAAGCCACCTTCAGGAAGCAAAGACAAATGTCGGTAGTTTGTAACACTTCTGGGTGAACAAAATCGTGGTATTTCTGAGTTCTGACATACTAGCGTTAAGAAATATAACAAAGGAAATACGATCTAGCATATTAATATTTTGTTCAATAGATTAGTAATATTACAGCAATAATTGTGTACCGATTATAATAAAACAATCAAATACCTTAACAGAATATTATTAGCCTGGTATACACCAGACCCTTCTCAGTTCTGACTCAGAGTGGGTCTGGGCAAGGTTCATTCACAGCCCATTTCCAAAGGGGCGTCACCAACGGACGCCGCTCAAATGCCTCTCGGCGCAATTGGATATCAGACTTGCCAAATCGAGTCGGCAAGACCGCAACAGCTTTTTTTAGAAGGCTTTGAGTGTTGTTCTTTGCTCGGTTTTTAACAAAAAGGAAATGTTCAAATCGCGTAAAGCAGACACAATAGCTGATTCGAACAAGTAATATTCCGGATGATCCATTGCAGCACCCATCGTTGTAATTGTCTGCTTCAACCAATGACAGTATATAGCTTTGCTATCGTCATCTTATAAAGCCCACCTCAACAGTTGTGATTGGTGCCTCGATTTGGAAAAATTGGAAATGGGCTTGAATGGGCTCTTGGCCAGACTGACTTGCAGAGCAAATCTAAATTTGCCTGAAGTCCGACATGGTTCTCCCAGGCTAGAATATTATATGATATGGTCATTATCCCTGTTTGGAGAAAGTCACTTCAAACAGACATTCTCATTTTACACAACTTCTGCAATGTATAGTGCAAATGCTAACACAAACATATTGCTATTGCATTCACTTTCACAAATGTGTTTCTCTCATTTTAGCTAATTAGGGAAGGAGACGTAAACTATTGAGTAACTACGTTTGACCTGCAATGTTAATGATGTTCTGGACATGTAGGAACATTTACTGTTCCATATTTTAATTGGCTGATCAACATCTAAGAAGTAGCAGATTTTAACTTGATAAATGTGACATTTGGCATAGATATTAAAAGTACTAGTATCGGCAAGTACCCAACATGAAATACACTGTACTTGTACTCGTTCCATAAAAAGTGGTTTCGGCCAATCCCTAGATGCAATACTTATTTCAAATACGATCGCAGTGTAACAATTATGACTTGTATTGTCTTAATTCAAATGTCTATTTGCTGGACCAACGATGCTGCTTTAACAACAGTTGTCAATGTAAGTTGTCAATGTAAGTAATGTTAAGCAATTTCATGACATACAGTATATTTATTTATATAATACAGATGACCATGCCAACCTAGAAACGATTTTATAATCGTACACTAGTTGCATTCTAATGCTCATTTGTAATGTACATTTTATTTACATAACCAAGTAATAAAGACATTTTAGCGTCCCCCCAAAGTGGCCAAATTGCCCAACAGCAACAAAAGAAAATCCCAGAGGAAACACTGGTACAGTAATCAGTGGCTAACTTTACGTTAAGTATGCCGGTGGCTAACAAATACCGGTCAATTTATCGTGGATGCTATATTAGCTAGCCACTTAGCGTTACTAGCTACTGTTCGTCACTGTAGCTAGGTACTGTAACTCCATTCGCTACCCACACACCTGTCAAATGAGATAAATGAGAAAATATGTTTTGCTAAACACAAATAGTTAGCTACTTAGTAAATAAAAAGGATAGCTAATTACCATAAGCACGCTAGTCCTGGGGTTCAATATGTTATATCTAGCTAATACTATCTCACACGTTAACGTAGCTAATTAGCTAGCTAACTTAGGTACCATACGACAGCTAACGTTAGCTAGCGTAGATTATAGTACCAAGCTAATGTTTGCTGAAAGGTACGCATTGCTATTTAGGGCAACTGCATGTCAACAAAACAAGGACTCTGAAACAGGCCAATGTCTGATGAAAGAAGAGGTTGCCGGATTTAACATTAAAATTGGGATTCAAATATTCATTATTATAGATCAATTAGCTAATAGTATTACTAACGGTGTCTAATGAGTACTAATAACAAATTCCAGATTGCAAAACTGCATAACTGGTTATAGTAGCTAGCTAGATATCAAACTGGATAGCTGGTTAAGGTAGTAGCTAGATAGATATATAGATAGATAAATGGACAAACACACTGAATAGCTGGTTGTAGTAGCTAGATAAATAGATAATATTAACAAACAGCTAACGTTAGCTTTGTGTAAGCAAGGCCCCGTCTTCGCAAACAAAATCAATGAAGTCTAGTTTCCCTTGGTTACACATTCCCACCGTATATAATAACAAAACACCCACAATTTAACAAGACATCCACCAACAATTAGGGCACATTTTTTATACTTACTGTGACTATTTTAAAGACTTTCCAGAGATAAAATGTTAAACCTCAACAGACAAACAAGGACCGTCCGAAGCACCTCCAACCGCACTAGAATTATGTTTGAAACCAGCTAGCCAGCTCCGCTCATACGCTACGCTTTTCTCGAAAGAGGGGAAAGTAGTCTAGTGATGTGCCTGTATAGTATTTTTTATATATTTTTATATTCTCCATTGCTATTTAAACAGAACTCTACTGATTATATGCAAACGGCTTTGTTGTAATGCTTAAGTTATTCTAATTTATTTTTAGCGTACAATAATAGCTATTATATATCTGCGCACGTTGGTCTTTCTCGCTTTTCTGCCCAGGATGTCAATCAACCGCCTCAAAATAATAAACAAATCATATTACATTATATTTGCTTTACTCTTTATGCAGCCAATATTGTTTTGAGAATTACGTGTTTTTTTGGTATTATAGAAATAGATATACTATATTTGTATGTCCTTTAAAAATACTGCATTAGAAGTCTAGTAGAAAGGCTTGATTCAACAGTACGACACTAAGCCTACAAGAATCCTACCTGAAGGAATGCATTCTGTAACCGTTCTATGTAGACATCTAATATGAAAATTCCAATATGAATTATATTAGATAGTTTCAAATATTTATTTTCTGTGTTGATGCCTAGTGCATAAACTGTCGATTAATGTAAAATATGCATCAGAATCACACTTGAAGATTTCACTTTACCTTGACAACCTTTCTGGTTTGTAACTCCACATCCTGCCGTAAGATGGTACTCTTCCTCCATCATTTGTAATATTTCTATATAATTCACCAAAAGTAAAACAAAATGTGGGGCAGTACTATGCCGCTTTTTGGCAGCATTTATCAGAACAATATTATTACAATATTTAAAAAAACACAATAATAAATTGTGAAGCAGCAACAAAATATTCTCTGCATCTATATTTTTTTATATTCACAATTTCTACAATTATTTATTTATTTAACCAGGTGGGCACGTTGAGAACAATTTCTCATTTAAAACGTCGACCTGGCCAAGATAGAGCGAAGAGTGTGCAAAGTTACACATGAATTACACAGAGGAATAAAAATACAAACAAAAAAACACAAGTTGCGGCACTTCAGAGTACGATGTACCGGTAGGTATATGTACAATTAATGCAACAGAGTCTGAACTAGAGAGGTAGAATCCAGTTGTTTTGCAGGTGGCAAGGCAAATACAATGGAGTAATTAACACCTCAGCATAACTGCGCAAGAGGATATGGTGCAAATGGCAGACAAAAAATACAATACTCTGCAGATTAGTGCTTGCAAAGGCACCATAGGACAAAAAAAGGCACTAGAGCAAATTGGCAGAGGTAGTGTGCATGTGTGTGTGTGTGTGTGGGGGGGGGTCAGCATGTGCAATGATCAGACAGAAGAACAAAACAGCAGCAGTTTTTCCAGTCCAAAATACAAAATAGAATTTATTGACACATTGACACATCAAAAAAGCTGAATTATCCTGCAGGAATATCCAAGGACATCAAGGTCGTGCATCCATTTTATAATGGAGCTTATCACCTGGCCCTGCCTACATGATAATCATTGGGGCGGTTCTGATCAACCTTGTGAATTTTATCCACCATTGTCTTTCACTGTTTCATCCCATGTGTTTCTGTGTGTGTGATAAAACATATTGATACATACAACTAGAATCTTATGAAAATCATTAATTCTTATAAAAATACCACCACATTCCCCCCTCTGGCACTTCCCATGAAGGGCCACAATCTAGACCTGAAAACGACAGGTGAGGGGAAGATCCTAGTTCCAGATAAGAGTTGAAATCAACCCAAAGATCTAAAAAACCTGTCTCCCGTCAACCATCGCACCAGAGACTGGAAGACAAACATCTCCCTCCATTTTTGACTGAGAGGAAGTAAAAGACTTCACAGCCTAGCCAATCGATTAATCACAAAAAGGGAAAATTAGGACACAAACTCACATCAAAATACTTTTAGATGGTATATAGGAATGACCACACAAGATAGAAATAACATGAGAACATGGTCACAAATAATGAGTACCTCTAGTAAAGGAATAAACTATGCCAATGAGAGTAATTGGAACATCCATTAGGTATACCGGACATAATTACAGGTTCACTCTTAGTAAAAAGACATGGAATATCATATACACTCCAGGATTATGATAAGCAAAAACAATGTACAAATAACATCAAAACAATCAATGATATACAGTATGAATGTAATCATGTGCAGATAATGTACCAAGCCTTTCAAATATGTTGTTTCAGTGATTACTAATAAATGAATATAGATGAGTACATATAAAAATCATAAAAGTTATAATAAACATGTTCATATAGGGAACTCAAAAATCGATAATGAATCATCACATTCTCCAATCACACCTTCTCATACCAGGATGGTGAACTGCCACAGAGAAGCTGGAAACCCTGCTCTCTAACCTATGACAGTATGAAACTTTAATGCTAATTTGACTAAAAAAAAAATTAGAAACTTTATTAATTTTAGCTAACTCTAACAATCATTTATTCCTCCAGCATGTCCTGTGAGACACTATCTCTCCATGCAGGTCATATACATATCCTAAATTTGCATGTGAAGCTAACCCTTTATTCCCAGCACCTAGCATCGTCCTTTTTTTCATTGTTCTCTATCATCTATCAGTTCATGACTTCAGACCAACCGGCCTAAAGCTTTACTACTTGACGTCCTCTTTTTCTTGGTAATGTTCATTTTCTTCCATCTTCTCCCGGTACTGTGCTTGTTGTGAAAATAACTCGAAAAAGTATCTTCTCCTCCTGCAACAGTACAGTCTATGATCAACCTTATGTCAAAAGGCTCCAGGACTTGAGTTGTGGTGGAATCATCCACCCAAACTGTGCTTCAGGGAAGATCAATTCTCAGGGTCTTGCTTCATCAGTGATCAGCCAATTGGTTTTCCATGCATTTGAGAGAAGATGTCACACACAAGTTGGATTCTGAAACAAAAGAGAAAATTCTTAAGTACATAGTCAACTAACATATTCACTATTTCAATTGTTACCAAAATTGTGTTATTACTCCTGAATTCAACCATATTGACATAAAATCAAAGTCCAATATCAAATTCATGTTACTTGACTCCCCTCTGGCAAATATCAGTTGCTCCTGGTCTATTGTTGACTGTTGACTACTGTGGCAGGTAGTGTGTCCCAATCCCTCGTATGGTGAAGTCACTTCCATGCTCTCCATGATGAGTTCAGTTCCTCACTTCATGTGTCCATTTCAGCTGCCTCTGGAATGGGTGGCTGGAAACAGGTCAGCCTTTGATGCTTCTTCACCTTGTCTACTTGACCATCCAGTTGATCTTAAGCTTGAACAGTTTCTTGTAGTTCAGGACTAGCCTGGCTGTCATTCTTGCCAGTCCCAAAACACTCCTTCCTCATGGATCTCTGTGTGGCTGGATCCAGACTCTACTCAGTGAAAAACAAAAGCTTGCACAGACTGGTTAATAATCTTTTTCAGATGGTACAAGAATAAAATCATAACCAAAAATGAACATGGAACCAAAAACAAACAATAGTATTTGACATTAAATCAGAGAATAATATTTTAGCTAATCAAAAACCTATTTGTAAAGAGTCAGAAACCTCAAAATCTAATTTGCAAAAATAAAAATCTCAGTCATGACTTAAAATAAATGTCCTAAACCTAATTATGTCTTTGTAAAAATCTAAATATATAAATTTCTTTATGAAGACAGAAATCTGTAAAAAATAAATCTCTTTGTAAAAATCTAAAGTCTTTTAAAATGTCTTTGTAAAATAGAAAACTAATTAATCATGTCTTGAAAACCTGAAAAAAATATAAAATATTCTTTATTAAAATCAAAAATCTCTTAATCATGTGTTGGGAGAGGAATTAGAATCAACTGACCCTGATTTGACCCCCTTGACCTCCCCCTCTTACACAACTATGTGTAAAACAACCCATAACATATAACATACCCTTAAGGCCCCAATCTAAAAAGCTATCTGGGCAAAAATAATATAAAGTGATATAAGGTCTAAAACCTCAATAAAAAAACAGGTTAGTGTTTCTTAATGGGGATAAAACCCCAGTAACCATGACAGCATCACTGAGTCTCAGATGCCAGTATGCAATAAAAAAATTAAAATGAACTAACAGAACCATTCAAATACTTGGTTCTAAGATTTGGTTGGCCATAAAATAACCCAGAATTCTCAGCCTCTTTTTCCTAGCTCTGGGAAGCTGTAGAATAGCAGCAGAAAAAAATAAAAAATCATCATGGTTAATGCGAGAAAACTTAAACAAAAAGTAACATATGGTTAATATGATAAAATAAACTACCCCCCCCTTATCAAAACTTGTTTTGTAGCCCATTAATTTGAAAAAATAAATGAATAAAATAATCAAAATAAATGCTGAGGGAGAAAGCAGACTGTTATTAAAAATTTACCTTCCAATTGCTAGCAATTATTCACTGGAAAACAAGCAAAAACAATATTGGGAAACTCATAAAATATCTAAACCAGCTACCTAAGACTAAAAATAAACACAGAACCTATTATCCCTAATCCAATTAAACTTTTATCACTGAATTCACAAAAGTCTACTGTTATCCATTCTGAGCAAAACTATTTAAATTAAGCAGGAAATTCTCTTCTACTGTGATAACTCCTTAATGTATTCTTGATGAAAGATCTGTTTCAAAATGTTCAATAGCTTATTAGTCTATGTAACCTCGTTCCTCCTAAAACAAAAGCAACATTTTCAAAGGCTGTGAACGCAGGTTCCCATAGTTGCTATCAAAACTTTATCTCCTCTTCTTCCGCGAGGCAGCTGCACCAAAGTGGGTTGCGGACTTCCAAAAACGTCCTTGATATGTTCGCCTAACCACTACGTAACCTACACAATTTTAAATTTTCACCATAAGACTCCCTCAGCCCCAAGGTTGACTGTTCCCCATTAAATGTCCACCTGGTGGCGTTCACATCGTAGATATTATCATTACTCCCAGTACTCCTATCAAACAACGATAATACATCTGCTAAGATCAACTAGGACCATGGTCTCCTGAAGTGGACTGAAAATGATGACCTGTTGGCACCAGTCCACTCACTCCTTGTCCAGAAACATTCTTCTTTCTCTGATAGACACACAGAGACAAACTCAACATACACAGACAAGGGACATATAGACACAAGACATAAGAGACATACAGACATAAAGGACGCAAGGGGCATACTGACATAAAACAAATATTAAGGGACGATACACATACAAATACTTAGCATGTTACATACAGTCTTTGTCTAAGACAACCCCCATTCTCAACAAATCATCTAATGTGTGTTCTTAAGGTATTACCCCCCTTTTATTTAGGGGTCTGCATTTCACAGTAGATTTAACTTAATTTCAATCTTCGGTGCACCTTTATGATAAGAGTTTGGCCAGTTCTCTTATCCTGAAGGATGCCATTCCAATTTAATCAATCCAATACTTGTTGAAATGCAATTCACACATGCATATTCAAATAATATTGGCAAATTCCATTCCAAGTCCCCACCTCCTATTTTCATCAAACACTGTTAAAGTTTAGTCACCTAGTGTCATATGGCATGTGTATTTCCAAATTGTCCTTAAAACTAATCACACAATTATCTTTGAGTGTCAAAACTATTTTATGGTAATTAATACTCATGTTGCCCTTTTGTTTAGTAGGTAATTAAAAGAAATTGCATGAAATCACATATTAAACCCTTCATAGCACTAGCCATTATCCTTTTAAAATCTTCTCTAGTTTTAACCAATCATCTCACAAGTTCTGTCTTACATTTCTCTTAATTAACACTACACACTACACAATGGGACTGCTCCTGCCTTTAACTTTTCTTGGTGTACGCCCAATAATTCTACTCCCTATTCTCTTATCAGATGTCTAGTACAGGACAGAGACTGGTACTTCCACGCAGTATTGAAGGACAGTTGCAGACATTTCGCCCAAGCACAGTTTTATTCTGCTCCTTACAAATTACAGTGTTAGACTTTCTTTAACTTACAACCCTAAAAAAGCACTTCTAGCTGTTCTAGGTAGCTGTGCTTTTTCCCAAGAATCCTATCATCTTTGCAAATTTGCTTGACATGGGGAGGTAGGTATAAATTGGGCTAACACAGGTGGATGCTGCCCCAGCATCATTTTGTGTCTACCATTCACCTGAACCTGCACTGAGATGACTGCTGCAAACTGACCCTCCCCCATAGGATTATCTGAGTACCCTTAATATTGCTGTTTTGGCCCTGCGTTGGATTCACAGGACCTTGGGGGGGGCTGGCTGGGTTGCTGGTGCCACCCTCCCTGGGTCTGATTATTTCCCCGCAAATTCTGATTATTCCTCCCCAAGTTTAGATTGGGGACCCATGGGTTGACAGGACAGTCTCTCCTATTATGACCTGGCTGAAAATAACTCCAACAAACACCTCTTGGACCCCTCAGTCTTCTATTTTGTTGGTTGTATCCCCCACCCTGACACTGTTGTGTGTTCTGCATATATTCCTCTCCTAATTGGT
>JACXGM010019049.1:0-18636 GCA_016801145.1 Umbra pygmaea | reverse complement strand
GCCTTCCGGCCACCAGAGGCCGCTGTTTTCGCTCAAGCCTCCCGGCCACCAGAGGCCGCTGTTTTCGCTCAAGCCTCCCGGCCACCAGAGGCCGCTGTTTTCGCTCAAGCCTCCCGGCCACCAGAGGCCGCTGTTTTCGCTCAAGCCTCCCGGCCACCAGAGGCCGCTGTTTTCGCTCAAGCCTCCCGGCCACCAGAGGTCGCTCAAGCCTCCCAGCCACCAGCGGTCGCTACACTAGCATCGGCCAAGCTTGAGTCTTGCCTTGTTTCCGAACCTGAGCTTTGCCTTGTCTCCGAACCTGAGCCTTGCCTTGTCTCCGAACCTGAGCCTTGCCTTGTCTCCGAACCTGAGCCATGCCTTGTCTCCGAACCTGAGCCATGCCTTGTCTCCGAACCTGAGCCTTGCCTTGTCTCCGAACCTGAGCCTTGTCTTGTCTCCGAATCTGAGCCTTGCCTTGTCCCCAGGCCTGCCCTTGTCCCTGAGCCAGAGCATTTCCTAGTTCCTCCTCCAGTCCCCTTACCAATGCCTGACTCAGTCTTGGTGACTGCCCTAGTCCCTGAGCCCTTGCCTGTCACCGTGCCCTTGCCTGTCACCGTGCCCTTGCCTGTCACCGTGCCCTTGCCTGTCACCGTGCCCTTGCCTGTCACCGTGCCCTTGCCTGTCACCGTGCCCTTGCCTGTCACCGTGCCCTTGCCTGTCACCGTAACCTTGCCTAACCATGACCCTTCCCTGATACCTAACCATTCCCAGAGCCTGCCCTTTTCCCAGAGCCTGCCCTTTTCCCAGAGCCTGCCCTTTTCCCAGAGCCTGCCCTTATCCCAGAGGCTACTCCTCTCCCCGTGCCATGTCCTGCTCCTCTCCACGTGCCAGTGTCTGCTCCTGTCACCGTGCCGGTTCCTAACCTAGTCCCTACTCCAGAGCTTGTCCCCGGGCCTACGCATACCCCGGTCTCTGTGTCCCTCTCTGTGTCTGTATGTTTGTCTGTGTCTGTTTGTGCTGTGTTCTTACAGATTCCTGTGTCTGCTGTGGTTCCGGTGCCTGGTCCGCCTTTGCCTCGGCCCTCGACGCCCCCTCCGGCCTGGCCACCTCCCGCGGGGCCTTTGACTCTGTCTTAGTCGGCCCGGACTCTGCCTCTGGTGCTGCCTGCCTGGCCTCCGCCTCGACCTTCACTTCTGCCTTGCTCGGCCGGACCTCCGCCTGCCCGGACTCAGCCGTCCAGCCCGTCGCAGCTGCCTCCATCCTCCGGTCCTCTGTGGGTGCTTTGTCTCTCCAGTCCGCTACTGCTGCCTCCGCCCTCCGCCCCGCCATGGCTCCATCCACCTGCCTGGTCTACTTGTCTGCTTTGCCCTGCCGGGACTCTGCCTTCTGGTCCACGGCTGTTGCCTCCGCCTTCCGTTCCGCCAGAGTTCCCTCCGTTTGCCTGGTCTGCTCGTCTGCTTCGCCCTGGTGTCCTGTGGCGTGTCCACTGTTTGGCGCCTCAGGAGCTGCGCCTTGGAGGGGGTTCTGTAACGTTCCCCAGTTCTTCTTCCCTGGAAACTGCCACTTCCCTGTTCTACGTTGCTCAGAACTACAATTCCCATTCCCCAGTTCTTCTTCCTGTGGACTACAGCTTCCCTATTCATGCCTCCTCTGAACTACAATTCCCATACCCGGACTCAATTATCCAAATTCAACACACCTGCTCACTCTGTTCGGTATATAAGCCACACACTCTCCATTACCTGATTGCAAGGTATTGTGAGTATTATTTCCTTATTACTGAGCATTCTGATTCTATATTGTTGTTACGGTTTGACCTTTGCTTTCGTTTTGGATTATTCTGCCTTGGATTTACCTTTGTACCTTTGCTTATATCTGGGATTGTTATTCTGGCTTGACCCGTGCTTTGTTTACCCTATCTTGTGTTTTGGATTAACCCCTGTGCCTTTGCTTTTGGACTTTCATAGCTGTTTCAAGTAAACTTTGTTCTTTTGGTATTTGGGAGTATTCATTACACTGATTCTCATTTGCAAAGGCAAGAGAAAGCATAATGGTGCAAAAATTTAAAAGACACAAAATTCTAAGTGTAGTCAACATAATAATTGTAATAATTGTATATTGAGCTTTATTTTTTTTAGGTTGAAGCTGTATATATTTAATAAAATCAGCCATTATGTTTTACCCAGAGGGGAAATTCCTATGTAATTTTGTTGCTATTGTCTGTCTTTTCACGCTTTGTACAATATTTATAGAATGCAGGGAAACAGGATTTTTGTAAACAGAACATACTTTATTAGCAAAAGTCAGGTATGCTGTGTGCCTGACTCTAATGAACATACTGTACACACAATCTGGGCGGCTTTAAAGAGTAGCACTCACCCTCAATTTCAACTTTGTCCCAACTGTTCGGACATTTATTACATGCTCAATTCAGCAACAACAAAAAATATACAACTATAAATAGTGATTTTGGGGTTGAAACATTTGAGTGGAAATTAACCACGATCCATCCCTTCGATGACATTGAAGCACTTGCTTTAGGGTGCTCCTCTACATCAAATTTCCGATGGAAGTTTTGAAACATAGAGGCAGCAAAGACAGATTTATAAATGTACATTATATATATATAGTCCTCCTGGCTTCCCTCTTGCCCATTGATGACGGATGTGTTTGACTTCCGGTTGCTCACTCTAGTCCCAGTTTGGCTGCGGTACAGGTCTCCGGGTCTTGGGTTTAACCCTGTCGTTTCGAGGTGCCGATTCGTGATATAACCGGTAATTGTTGTGCATCTGGCATGCTGTAGGCTGCCTTCAGTTTGATGCATTGAGATGAATGCTGCTCGATTGGAACTGTGTGTGGTGGGCTGTAGACCTTCCGCGGTGTAGCCTGTGACTACTGGCTGCTGCTTTGCCTAGGCTATTGTTTGTGAGCAATTTACAATATTGCTGCACTCCCATCTTGCTTTTAAGCTACAGGGCCATTGTAAGACTTACCCACTGATATCTGTAGTGGGTGATCTGGTTTATAAAGATTTAATTGTGAATAGGAAGGGGGGGATATTTCATCATGTTATTATTTGAATGAATAGAGAATTAGTTATTCTATTTTTCTGGTATTTGTATAATTCTCATTGATTGTCCTAATTTCTTTTACTTTTTTGTTTTGGTTATTAAGTACTTTAGTTATTTGTTTATTATATTGTTTTCCTCTTTTTAATTAGTATTGAACAATGTTTTGGGTTGAATGTGTTTTGTTTTCTACTGCCTCTCTAGAAATTGAAGACTCTGGCAGTTTGAGTTCTTTAGTTTACTTTGTTTTTATATAGTGTTTCCCTGTCCCTGTTCTTCCCTAAAGGTGGTGGTGCTGGTTTCCCGGTAGTGGTATCCCCTTGTTGTGTGCTGTGCTGTCCACCCCATTCCTTTTGCTGTGCTAACTGTGTGTATGTGTGTGTGTGTTCGTGTGTGTGTTCACGGGTGACTCTCCCTGGGCTCCCTCACTACTCGTGACCCCTCCTCCTCCACTGGTAAGCCTCAGTAGCTATTATTATTGTTTTCCCTTTTTCCCACACTAAAATATTAACATGTTTTAAGTCGTATTGAATATGCAAATCAATCTGTGGTCTTTATATTAAAATTGAACCTTGTCTCAGCCTAATTACATTCTTACCTGTGTGTCCTTAATTGCATTGACAAAATTGTAATTGGGAAGTAAAATTCAGTCCCTGGGTGAAATTCCCAGTGTGGCGTTGTCAGTGTTCTTGGTCAGATTCCATCTAGACCACAATTTCCTGTCCCCTCTCGTGCTGCCACACATGCAAATACACCTGCGGTGTTCTCTACATGTGACAAATAAACTTGAAACTGAAAAGGAATGTATTCACTGGGATCACTAAGTGGTTCACCTATATTGATTGACATTTTGACTGGTATTGGATGCCTGTAAACTCCAGCCTTCATCAGCCATCTTTATGGGGAGAGATGTGCTGAAATGCTGGAGCGCCTCTGCCAATTCTTGGGACAATTTCATGAAATCCATGTTTGTTTATCTTTCGTGTTTCTTAAGTTGCTGCTTCCTTTTAATTTGGTCTGCTATTCTGTCACGCTACAACTGAGGCATTGTTATAATCTAGCTCCTCACAGGAGTTGAACCTGACCCCACCTGCTCAAGGACCCTCAGGGGCAGTAACAGATGTATGGGGTCGTAGGTGCGAAGAAGGACACGACAACGATATACTCTGATAAACGCTTTTATTTAGCCAAACACTGTAAATAATAATGGGAGAAAGGGAGGGTTGGACGGAACCAAATCAAAGAAACAAATATAAAGTCCCCGAACCCCTAACTTATCCTATCCCCACACACTAAAACACCCTAACCAAACTTACAGGAGGTGGTCCGCCCAGGTCTAACTAGTGTGCTTAGACAAGGGAGTATCCCTACGGGTGATGTATACCCCGGGGCCGCTCTAAACTACTCCCTGTAAACAAAAGAAACAAAGGATTAATAATATATGATGACAACTAGAACACTGAGCACACTAAACAAATAACAAGCACTCTATTAGGCCTAACACAGTCCAACTAAAACAAGCTCTCACTCACTACACAACAACATCGCACACAATAACTAGTTTGCAAGTGTGGCCTCTGCCACACACCGAAAACAGACCACAGAACCAGAGCTCACACAAAGAGCAAAAAACCAGGCAGAGAGAGCATCACACATAAGGACACAATGTTATACAGATAGATTCAATAATGGGATAAATGATTGGAACCAGGTGAACCGGATAACGGGAGGGAGGAGTCATTGATAAGTGGTGAGGGTGATGATGATCATTGCCACCTGTGTGGAACAGACAAACTGAACAGAACAAATGCGCACAGAACAGGGCACACAGAAACATAGATACACTTACACTGGGGGATGTTACAGGCATAATGAGGCGGAAGCAAGTCCCGAGCTGGTCAGTTTAAACAGAACAAAAACAACAAACATACAAGCAGCTTCGAGGCAGAATGACAATAACAATAGCAGACAATGGTAGTCTTTAACTAATAAGGCAATTCCCAACAGCTGAATTTGATTAGGACTTGTACACAGGTGATACTTAGTGATAATGAATGGGTAACAGTGAATTGTCTTAAAATGACCACAGTGTGGCGCTCATGTTCCATAGAAATGCCACAATGATTACATTGTTTGTGATTAATTGTGATTAAAAAAATGCTTTTGGAATTATCTTGCACCCAGAGGGGAAAATGCTTTTGTAATTACGTTGTATACATCTTGCTTTTAATTGGTTGTGCAATATTAATAGAATGCAGGGCAACCGGATTATTATGAACAGAACATACTTTAATTGCAAAACTTAAGGATGATGTGTCCCTGTCTCTGAACATAATGAACTCACTCAACACGCCACCGGCAGCTTCAAAGAGTAACCCTCATCCTCAGTTTCAGTTTTGGCCCAACCCTTCAAACATTTAAAACATGCTCAATCCAACAAGAAAAAAATCAAACTACCGCTGTAACTGTTCATTTTGGGATTGGAAGAAAATAAAATGCCCCATTTCTGTGGCTATGCCCTACAAGGTAAATTAATATTCACTAGCCAGTTTTTTTCAATATTCACAAAGCCAACTTTTCCCAACCCCTCTTAAAAGGATTGTACATCATACATGATCCATCCCTTGGGTGGCATTTGCTTTAGGGTGCTCCTATACATCAATATTCCGAATGTTTTGAAACACAGAGGCAGCAAATATAGATTTTCTACCCTCCCCAAACAAATATGTCATGTGAAGCTATTATGGAGCACAAAATAAGGCAATGAAGTTGCGCAGCTGAGGACATGCATAATGGATGAATGGGAAAAATGTAACTTAACCAACTGGTGTCTTTAGTCCCCAAATGCACATCAAAAGGGGATGTTTCACAGTGGTAAACAGCCGACCGTCCCAACTTTTTTGAGTGTGTTGCAGGCATCAGATTCTAAACTATTTTCAAAAATAAATTACATTTGCGAAGTTAATACATCATGACTTAATAATGTGTTTTCAATATAGCACAGGGTGAAAAGACCTAAATTCAACACCCTCCTGGGAAATCTTTGGACTTTCAACACCTCACACTCCAGCCGCAGCAAAGCTGCATGCTGTGCCTCACCCAGTCATGGCCCCAGTCTAAAATAACTCACCTGGAACAGTGTGCTCTCCCTTCACGTCTCTCACAATGAAGTTTGACAGGAGCCCAGCAAACAGTAGCACGTTCTGTCACGATGTGGACCGCTACGTTAACCATCCTAGCTGACGTTCCCAGTCATGAAGAGACAAGGTGGGGAAGTTAAGACTTCTGCTCACCGCTCAGTCACTACAGAGTTCCACTGCCAGCTGGGAGAAGAGCTTCCGGCCCCTTCACAGCTAACTCTATGACAAGGTCTCGTCCAGCAAGTCGAGTTATAGACCACTGCCCAGCTTCCCCAGTGGGCCCAGTCTACACCGGAGCTGCACCAAGTGGCCCAATCTACGCCGGAGCTGCACCAGGGGGCCCAATCAATGCCGAAGCTGCACCATGAGCCCCAATCTACACAGGAGCTACACCAGGGAGCCCAATCTATGCCAGAGCTGCACCAGGCGGCCCAATCTACACCGGAGATGCACCAGGGGGCCCAATCTACACCGGAGCTGCACCAGGGGGCCCAATCTATTTTCCTCACCAGCAACTTATTAGGTACACCTGTTCAACACATCACACACATGCCAATCACATGGCAGCAAGTCAATGCATTTAGGCATGAGACATGGTAAAGGCGATCTGCTGAAGATCAAACCAAGCATCAGAATGGAGATGAAAGGTGATTTAAGTTACTCAAATAATTAGAACCAAAGTATGCAGAAGAACATCTTTCAATGTACAACATATCAAACCTTGAAGCAGATGAAGACAGCAGCTGAAGACCACATTAGGTGACATTCCCGTCAGCTAAGAACAGAAAACTGAGACTACAATTTGCAATTACTTCCCACAATTGGACAATAGAAGTTTGTAAAAAAGCTGCCTGGTCTGATCAGTCTCACTTTCTGCTGCAACATTCATATGGTAGTGTCAGAATTTTGGTTAAACAACAGTATCAATGGATCAGGCTGGTGGTGGTGGTTTAATGGTGTGGGAGATATATGCTTACAAACTTTGGGCATCTTACTACCAATTGAGCATCTTTTGAATGCCACAACGTCCTGAGTATTGTTATTGACCATGTCCATCCCTTTATGAACACAGTGTACCCATCTTCTAATGGCTACTTCCAGCAGGATAATGTCACCAAACACATCATCTCAAACTGGTTTGTTGAACATGACAATGAGTTTACTCTACTCAAATGGCCTCCACAGTCACCAGATTTCAAACCAAACGAGGACTTTTGGGATGTTTTGGAACGGGAGATTTGTATCATGGATGTGCAGCTGACAAACCTGCAGCAACTCCGTGATTCAACAATGTCAGTATGGACCAAAATCTCTGAGGAATGTTTCCAGCACCTTGTTGAATCCATGCCATGAAGAATAAAGGTAGTTCTGAAAGCAAATGAGGGTCGAACCCGGTACAAGCTACATGTACCTAATGAAGTGGCCAGTGAGTATATCTGTCTTCATGTGTTCCAGTGGAGAAGTTGCATTCCATAAGACTGGACATAGGGCACTTTACCTGTGTTTTAATTATCTGTTATGGCTAAGTAATGTACTATTTAAGTTTACCACATGATGGCAATGAAAATGTACGGTACATACTGAATTGTTCTTTAGAAGGACAAGAAAAATACAAGTACACTCTAGTAAAGAGGGGAGAAATATAATTAATATGCATGTATAGAATTAACACATTAATAATTAATATATTTCCTTTTCCCCCGAGTGCAATGTTCTGAGTTATATGATAAATAAGGTGCTTAATGAAAAGCGTGGAGAATGACCTTATTGATCTTATTTGCGACGTAGATATTTATTATCTATAAATCTGACTCCATGTGTTTATGTGTTAACTGAGCAAGTTCAATCTCAGCCTAGCGGGCGTGAACTTGGAAGCCGCTAGATAGCTAGTCTAGACGTGCCAAGTCTCGCTAAATATGTAATATGTACGGCTAATCTGTCCTCACCGATGTGCCTGCTACAGCTGGCAAGACCCATGGTGCAATCAGCTCACCCCTACGTTGCGGATATGTTTCTGGAAACTGAACCGTTTAATAGGGGTGCGGCAGAAAGGAATGCCCTCAAATGAGCTGAACTTACTACCGGGCCAAATTGCCCAAACGAGTCCCTAAATGAGCCAGCTGCGGGCCCCGCTACAAAAATAGTTATGTCTTAGTGATTACACGTTAGGCACCGGAAAAGCTTGCTAGCAACGTGTGTGTGTGATAATAGCAGGAACTAAGAGCAGGCAGCGAATAGGCTAACGATGATTTCCAGATGTGTCCACCAGAGATATTAGGAATAAACTTGGAATGTTGCATACAAAGCTTGGTTTAATGCAATAATATTTAATTCCAATTAAAGGCATAAAATACAACTCCTTAACTGGACAATGAAATCACAAGTTACAATACCAAGAATATTAATACATGTCGTCCTAAAATCCTAAACCCCCCCTAAGCAAAGACTATACAGTTTACACACAGTACTATGGCAACGAAACGTATGCCAGGAGAATCGGTTATGATTGACTCCACATACTTAGTTAAACATAGACTTTATATCCTTTCCGAAAAGGTGCTCCCCCCTTCCCGCTCAACCAAAATGGGAATCACGTTTCACTGGCCATCGAACGTGGAAACAAAGGACCGCTATTGACAAATTTAGATTGATTATATTATTCACAGATATTAGGTCACAAATACAATCAGTACAAAAGACTGTTGGCTGGTGTTTTACATTAGGTGTTCCGTTGGTCTTTACAATCAGGCTGTGTGGTCCAGTGAGAGGGGTGATACTTCGCACCTCCCTTCATCCTCTGTATTTGCGTCTCTAAGGAAGCAACTCTGGGAAGGATAGGTGTGGGGTAGCCAGCCAGGTGCCAGCTCTTAATATCTGCATATCTGTCCTGTAAACATTTTCTACTTCCACTACACACCAATGAGAAGAAATTACAGTTGTTTATTTATCGTATAGGTTGTCCAGTTTTTCATTAGTGGAAAGTACCCATTTGAGAATTTGCTGAAGGAAATGAAATATCTATACTTTTAAACTAGTGATTATTATTTGGTGTCTGATAAACAATGCACAAATCTAATTTAAGTACGGTATAGATGTATTCTTGCTCTTTAGCTTACAAACAATTGAGGCTATTAACTATTAACAGAATATGCTTTGTACATAATATGTCAAGAATCACATGGAATAATATAGCAAGAACAAACAAATCTTAAACATAATGCATGCATTTATTTTTCTTCAGCAGAGCATGAGAATTCCAATAATAATTCCAACTATTGTCTGTCCATCGCAGTCATGCATACATTGTGATGTACATCCACTGAAAAAGATATAGAAGATATTGTTTATTCCATCTTTAATTGAAGGTGCTAATTGTACGATATAATTGTGTGCAATGTGAGTGGAGCTACTTTTTTATTAAGTAACAAGGCTATAAAAGCAATACAAATTGTATTTATTGACATCGTTAAAGTTAGAAAAGGCTTAGATGGGACAATAAATCCCTAAACCAGTGCTTACCAAACCCTCATGGTAACCCCAAGCCATTCTATGTATTAGATGTAATCCAGAGTTACACTGAATACACTTGCATAGAAATTTTGCCCTTGGCTGTTTGACACAGGTAAGTTACTTCAGGTTTCAAATTCTGCATAATTCTACAAATGGCACCTTTAAATGATCCCTCACCATTTAGTATATCAACGCCTATGTATTTCAAATGTACCATATACTGTATTTTCATTACATTTATGTGCCTTATTATATAATGTATTTTCATTAGTATTTTTGGTGTAGTTCTAATCAAATTCCCCCTTTTTCTCTGTTAAAATAATGCATTAGTTGCTTAGGTGTGTCATCATGTCTAAAGAGATAATGCAGTGGGCTAATTGGTCGGTTAGATCCCCACCTGATAGTAATCCAAACACCAAGACATTATAATGGCTATAACAAAGGGCAAATGTTAGAGCAAGTCAGGTCTGGCTTTTCATTTCACGCTCTCTCCACAGTTATTCTACTTCAGATATAACTTTTTCACCATTGCAACCTACCTCAATCTCAAATCTGTGGGGTGATGCTTGATATGTATTGCATCTTTTTACTCGCCTTACCAATTAAAATAAATCATACTGTAATTGAACTCCTAGGAATAACTGCAGAATCTTGCCAAAATCAAGTTCCACCAATGCTCTTAGAGAACATTTACCCAGGGTTAGGTATTGTCCTGGGAGCTCTTAGTTAAAAATGCACCATGTAAATTAATTTATTCTGGCAGGCGAGATTTCCAAAATATTGAACATTGGAAAGATTATTTTATTGAACATTTGAAACAATACAGGGACATTCTAACCAATTTCACAAAAATACCATAATATTAATTGGTTTATAGTTACAGTTGTATGCAAAAGTTCAGGCACCCCTGACAATTTCCATGATTTTCATTTATAAATAATTGGGTGATTGGATCAGCAATTTCATTTTGATCTATCAAATAACTGAAGGAAACCGTAATATGTTGGTAGTGAAATGAGGTTCATTGGATTAACATAAAATATTTATTAACAAATAAATAAATAAATAATATATATGGCAGGTCCACAAATGAAATATCCAGATTTAATACAAAACTTTTAATTACCTCACTGTTTTGAAGAGATATGGTGCCTCCATCGTTGAGTTCTCTGAATATTTCTGTTAAGAAGTGCACTGATTTCTTTATTTGTGAACCAACACTAATGAAGTTGAAATATTTTTTATTATTATTATTAATGCTAATATTATTACTATTTCTCAAACTAGCTAAGAATTGTAAACATTCCTTAGAATTCCAGAAATTTAAAGAAATCAAGACAAAACGATGCACTCTCCCTTAAGTCCAGGAGTGAACTTACTGGCCATGCGGTCCACTCGTAGTACAAGACTGATGAAACTCTCTAGGCTGATGTTTCCAGAAGATCCACCATAACGAAGAGCGATGAGATTCAGCAGGTTGTCAGTCAGCCTAATCCCTGCAGAGGAAAGACACTTTTTTAGGAGGACTGCAAAAGTTATATCTTCAGAAATAAAGAGCATCTCCAAAACTGCAGCTTTTGTGGGGTGTTTAAATTTTTCCACATTTTGTTATGTTACACCCTTATTCCGAAATGCATGGAATTCATTATTTCCCTAGAAATTCTACAAACAATGCCCCCATAATAACATTTTTGATTTATTCCATAAACTACTGACAACATTTCTTCCAAAAACGAAATTAAAATATTATCATTCAGAGCAGGTATTTGCATAAAATGACAACTGGTCAAAATAACAAAAAAATATGCAGTGGTTTCAGACCTCGAATAATGCAAAGAAAATACGTTCATATTCGTTTTTAAACAACATCATACAAATGTGTTAAATTATGTAGAGTTCCATAATCAATATTTGGTGGAATAATAATAATTGTATAATAATAATAATAACTGGCTTTCATGCATCTTGGCATGCTCTCCACCAGTCTTTCACATTGATGTTGGGTGACTTCATGTGGTATATTCCAGAAAGAATTGCAGTGTTATCTTGATTCCACTCTCTGATTTCCAGAGCTGTACATTTTTGGGATTTTTTAAATATCACAAAATACAGGTTTTACAGTTTTTGTAGACTGATCACATGTAAGAGAAACTTTTATGGTTTGAATTATAAAGCACTTTGAAATACTGTATTATTAGATCACATTTTGTTAAGTATCCAATGATAGCACTGCATAATTTTCCAGTGTTAACTATACAGTGTAACTGAGGTGCTAAATTAATGATTGGCAGTGTTAAATCAACACAATAGAACCACAGTGTTGGTGTTAAAAACAGTGTTATTTGTCACAGTGTTACTTTAACAATGTGAAGTGTTAAGCAACACCTTCATAATTTTCCAAAATGCTTTTCTGCATGTGTATTTTTCTGAATTGTTTGCTTTAATATATATATGTATACTGCTTTGTGCATTTATGAATTGATTACTTTGATTGCTGTGTAATTATTAAACAAAAAAAAATACTTTTTTACCTTTCAAATCTAATACAAACTCTAAGTGGTATTATTCATTAAAACCTTTACTGTAGATAAGTGTTCCCGTCGATGTACTTTCACTAGTCTTGTTCAGTTTGTAAGTACTTACCATTGCAGTTTTATTGAATGCAGGTCATGGGTGATACAATATTACAACTGTTGGATATCCTTTCAGTTGGATTTCAATATGTATAAAAAAGTCTTACAGTGATTTTTATTGTGGTACAAGAGCTGTAAAAACAATCTGTCACATTTATTGACAAAGGCCAGATGGGAAATATGCAAATTGGAAATTAACACTCCCAGTGAAAGCAAATAACACAATTTGTTAAAAATACACTCTCATGTGTAAAAAAAACAACACTGTCAAATTTAACACTACCAAAAGGCCTAAATTAACTCGGATTCCTTGAAAACTATATAAAAACTGAGAGTGTTAATTTTATTGTTGAGAATATATTGTTCAGTTAAAAAATAGATGGTGCAAAAACATGATAAAACTCAAATATAATTATCAGGGAATGATAAAACATCCAATCGGTGTCTGACAAGAAGCCACATTTTTGTACAGCTTGCTGGAAATATGATTTTAAGTAGCTTTGAAAAAGATTTGGCGTGCTGGAAGTACATACAGTCAGAGATGGCAAAAGTACTCACTTCCCGTACTCAAGTAGAAGTACAAATACTTGTGTTAAAAAATACTCTGGTAAAAGTAGAAGTACTGATTTAACTTAATTACTCAAGTAAAAGTAACAAAGTACAGGCTTGGCAATTTACTTAAAGTATAAAAGTAAAAGTAGCCTTGCGAATGACAACCACTTTTTATGCAAAGCTACCTGGACCACACAAATGTTACTAGAGTGCAAGCTGAGAAACTTCCATGGACATGTAAAAAAGGCTTGTATGTGCCATTGCCTACATTTTAACTAGATGTCTGCCAATAGGCCTAAAACATCACATATATGATTATCGTGACAGAGACTGGGACTCCAGATTAATAAGATTCTGACTGAGTAGCAAGATATTAAATTGTGATTCTGTGAGAATTCACAGATAAAGTTTCTTTTTTTAATCTTCTCCTTAACATTTAAAGGAATCTACATATATGTGTGTGTGCAGAGACGCTGACAGGATCTGGCAACTGGGATTGTTGTCCCAGGCCCAGTCCTGAGGAAGTCCCAAATTTTGTTTTTGCACAGTCATATTTCTTTTACCGGGCGGCCCTAAATGTGGAGTTGTGTCCCGGGCCTGGGGATTCCTGTCAGCATGCCTGTGTGTGTGCTCAAATATGTGTGTGCTCAAGTTCCCCATACTTTTAGAGTTACAACTAAGAGATGGCAGCAGTTTATTAGAAATGACATCTAGTAAATCTTTGAACATGGAATGTCAGGATCCCAATTTTTACAATTGAAGTACTACAAAAGTTGGAGAAATTACAAATCATTGTGCATTGCATTAAAAAATATTTATTAAATTGCAAATAGACATCCAGCAAAAAAAAATGGCAAGGGATGTATGCCCTCAAATCTCAGATGTGCATGGATTTGTCCTGAACCCCTTAAAGAACTTGGGAGCAACTAGTGTATACAGACCTCCTGTATAGTGTAATGTGTCATAATGTAATTTTGTTGAACGTGGCATAATGTTATTGCGTGTAGGAAAGTGAGTGAGTGAAAAAGCGTGTGTGTGTGTGTGTCTGGGATGGACAGGAATAGAGAGAACGCAAAGTGTTCAAATATATACCTCAAATTTGAAGCAAATTCGCCAGGAGGCATTCTTCATGACTACTATGTCAAATATCTCCCTCAGTATGGCATCAGATATATGTCAAAACTCGCGAGCGCGAAAACATACCTCCACGAGCAAATTATATAATTTCACTGGCGCAGAAATTACTCTTCGCGCACCAATTTAACATTTGAGTGTTAACAGGCAGGTGCAAGCGTGAAACAAAACATAGGGAGAGGTTGCTGCTTGTCGAATCTCTGGGATCTCCGTTTTCTTCATTTTCGATCATGTCCTTCAACATAATACTATTCTAACGTTAGGTCAAGCCGCAATGTTTTGCCGCGAATGAATGCCACCGAATCGGTCGAGGCGTCTCGTAGCGGTGCGTCAAATGCAACGTATATTATCATCCAATACGATTGAATTCAGTATTGATGACGAGAGAAATATTAACGGTAACTTCACTGAAATTGAAACTAAAGTAACAAGACAATTTTTTAAAATGTAAGGAGTAGAAAGTACCGATATTCGTGTTAAAAATATAAGGAGTAAAAGTAAAAATATCTGAAAAATCTACTTGAGTACAATAACGAAGTATTTGTACTTCGTTACTTCCCACCTCTGCATACAGTCATATGCAAAAATTTAGGAATTCCTGACAATTTGCATGATTTTCATTTATAAATAATTGGGTGTTTGGATCAGAAATGTAATTTCGATCTATCAGATACTTGAAGGACACAGTAATAATTCAGTAGTGAAATTAGGTTTATTGGATGAACAGAAAATGTGCAATATGCATCAACACGAAATTAGACAGGTGCATACATTTGGGCACCCCAACAGAAATATCACATCAATGCTCCTTTAGCAGAAATAACAGCCTCTAGATACTTCCTATAGCCTGTAATGAGTGTCTGGATTCTGGATGAAGGTATTTTGGACCATCTTCCTTGCAAAACATCTCCAGTTCAGTTAGGTTTGATGGTTGCCGAGCATGGACAGCCTGCTTCAAATCACCCCACAGATTTTCAATGATATACAGGTCTGGGGACTGGGATGGCCATTCCAGAATGTTGTACTTGTTCCTCTGCATACACACACAGCTCTGGCGGCAGGGTGCCCCCCCACCCAGGGGTCAACACAGAGGATGCGGCGTCGGGCGATCTGGCCGGCGTAAATTAAAGTTGCGCAGGGGGTTTGGGTCTAACATGTCCTGGGCCGGGACCCAGCACTTCTCTACAGGACTGTATCCCTCCCAATCTACGAGGTACTGAAGGCAACCCAGCCGCCGTCTAAATTCCAGGCATGAGACGCCAACCGTTGAATCCTTGACGGGACAGAAGGGGAAGCTCCGCGATCGGAAACGGTGACGAATAATGTAACAAGTTGGAATAAGTGTTGTTATAGGCTTTGTTGTTTATTTATCTATTATTATAATGTTATTATTATTATTATTTATTGTTGTACATTTTTACCTTTTAGATTATCATATTTTTCTACATTGTGTATAATTTCATCCTTTACATGTCGGAGTGTTGGTTTTTCCGCATGGACTCCCTGAATGTATTATTAATTGTTTACAAATACAATTATTATTAAACCCAAAGCAAGCTGCCACCTTGCTAGCCACCTGAAGAATAGGTAATCTATTGTAAATGTAATAGCAATTTGCGAGTTAGTGAAGATCGATCGATTAGCAGCCACTTCTAGTGGTTGGAGGGCTAAAATCTTCTCAAGTTCAATATTATCATAAACTGCAGGTTAAATGAAAATGTATTTCAAAACTGCTGAATATTATGCTGATAATAGATTAAATATTTGCACAAAATCTATGCTATGTAGGTTTCATTCATTCATGCTACTGTTGTTTGAGGAAGGGAATTGTAGAATGGTAGAATGGTAGACATTCACTGTGAACTTATGATGGTGTCGCTGGGAGAGATTAGATTTATTTTATTTTATTTACATGAAAACACAAAGTGTGTTCTGTTGGCAGTACTCAATGCAACTCTAGTGGGAAAACACTGATTTAAGGTCAGAGGTAGAAACAGTTTTTTGATGTACAGTAGCCACCTGAAGAAAAGTTACCTGATGTCGTGACTGCATTTCTCAGTTGACTCAATGACAAATATCCAGATCTGTCTGTATCTGATTGGAGAAAGATATCCTGGACAATGTAAAAGAAACTTTGATCAGATGTATTTCAACATTTTAAAACCAGCAAAACCTTTATTTATCCTTTGGCCACCAACTTTTTAATACCTTGTACATGCTAACTTTACTCCATAGATGCAGAAATTCTGCACTGTTCAGTCTTCCAGTGATTGATGTCTGGAGATGGAAGTTTTAAGGGAATCTCTAGAGTCAGATTATAAGCCATCTTTAAATGTTGCCCTGTAATGAGCTAAAGCCATCTGTATATCAGTTACACTGGCAAGAATATATTTTAGAATCCTTTGGAATTGTTTTATGTTGGTAGCAGTTCTGTGTACAATGTGCTGTCTTCACCCTTGGCTTCATCTTGCTACTGGGTCTGTGAAACCTACTATATAGCCTACCTGTATGCAAATAATAGGACAGATATAGTATCAAAAATAACATACATGTATTAATGGCAAGACGTATTAATGTCAAAACTTCAATGATGTGACATATTAGTCGTTTATGAAGATAAGATTTACTGTTCAGATCATTTAGAAATGTGGACACTGTGCTTTGTTTCCGGCTGTCAGGAACAGGGTAGTTTCTGGCTAACCTGGCACCCTAGGCAAGATCTCAAAATGGAGCCCCCACCCCCCAAAAAAATAGCCAGGGAAAATAAAAAAAATGTACTACTATAAACACAAAATAAATACAAGTGGGTTAGCAGGTTAATCGCATGTTTTTCGACTGTCTTTGTTTTACTAAAAACATTACAGACTGGAATTAGCAAATGAAAATGACAAACTAACAACTCTGCAATGATGTAGGACATCACCCTGCACAAGACCAACAATTTCTGGAAGGGATATATAGCTGGGTTTTAACAAACGTATACAAAAAGTGAGGAAAAAAAAGTCTACAACTTTGATGTGCGATATCTCCGGCTCTAATGAACCCACATAGACAATCTACCACATATTATTTGCAGCCAAATCTTCTCTTTCCAACGGTACCAGACAATAGTGGTGTGATGGGCTTGCATGTAATTGACAATGCATATTTAATAATATATTTAAAATATTTGACAATGCATATTTAATGAAACCAATGCATCATGTGAATCAATGGTGAGCTGGTTTTCCATCTACTCTTAAATATCTGTCTAAAGGACAGGAGACTGTATGAATATGCGAACTGCAAGGGACTACATATGTTTCCCGGTTAAAAAGTGCCTCGTCATCACGATATAGACGGATGAACGTGTTCTAGACAAATATGCCCATATTTATAACCATTCATGGTGGTCTTTGGCCTGCTTTGCTTAAAATCGATTTTTGGGTTTGAGAAGGATTTCAATTTGGACAAATATAGTGCGGATTGTGATATATTGTTGACAGATACTTTTCAAAATGTGCATAAAAAACATACCACTATACTTTGGTCTCCTTTCTTTCTCATCTTTCCTCTTCTTTCTAAACTGTGCCTCCGATGGCTTTGGTCATTTCATAGTAGCCTCCTTACAGAACCACAGCCAAAAGTTTTCAACAATGAATGTTCAACAGGCGTTCGACACTGACGTCACTTAACCAGCATTCACACCTGTCCTGTGCCAACACTGTCTCTTGAGTCGTCAATATCAAGACAAATAAATAAGTGTGGAGTTTTATTTTTTAATAATAAAAATAAAAATAAATAAAGGTTGATTGCCACCATACAAATTATATATATTTGGTATATAAGGGTGGGGAGGGGGAGGGCTCCCCCAAGCAGATGGCGCCCTAGGCAACCGTCTATTTTGCTCATGCCTAGAAACGCCCCTGGTCAGGAAAATCATATTTTTTCATCATCAGTGCCATTTCATCACGTACATTGAATGTTATCATAATAAGGATGTATCCACATTCAGGGCAAAGGGTGCACAGTCTATAAACTATCCTTAAGAGTCATTAACAGGGTTTACTATTAACCTTTTATAATATAACATGGAAGAGTGGTTACTACTCAGTGTTGCACAAGGAGATGGGCTCTTCCCTGGCAACTAATCTCATATTAAAGGATACATCCATCAGGGCAACCATGCTACGACAGGACTCCAAACTGAAGGATTGTGTTCTTTTCAAATTTCCTGTTACATATTAAAAGATTGAATCTTGTAAAAACCCCTGACTTAAATAACTGAAACTGTCCATCACAATTTATTTTATACGTACCTTGAAAGAGATTTTGATTCAGACACTCCTGAAGCTGTTCAGCATCAACCTCCTCATACTTTATAGTGCCAAAATCACAGCATTATTCATGATTAGAAATATTTTCAAATATCTTCTTGGGTGAAGTGTCACAGTTGGTGTTGTGTTGTGGAGAGACAGGAGACCAAGCGCAGGAGGAGTGTTCAAGATGTTTTACTGAACCGTATACATGAGGACGTGATACAGCAGATCGTGGAAAATACAATGGTGTACAGGAACTGCACAAAGCCTATATGCTAATACATGTGCTCTTTACCGTGGCACAGACACGAGATAACATATA
>JACXGM010019048.1:0-11102 GCA_016801145.1 Umbra pygmaea | reverse complement strand
CTCAGACTTTATTAACAGTTCTGAAACGTTCCCACCCCACTGCAGAGAATACCAAAGCACAACTCTCTCCCCTAAGTCCTTTAGAAGGAATCACACAAACAAATAAGCAAAAAAATGACGGAAAGAGATAGAGGGAAGGCAGGAACCGAGTCGAGGAGGAGGGGGCCATAATGGCACTAGTCGGATCAGCGGCGGGACCCGTTGCTAGGTAACGCAGTGTCCGTCCCAACCAGCTTTTCTCGTCGGCGTTATTTATGTTCCCCTCCCTCTCCATCATTCTGTCCTTCTATCAATCTCAGACCCACTGAAAGAGCCGAGGCCGTCAATGATGAAGTGATATTCTAAAGCGCTGCTCATGTTCCCCCTAACGACTAACGTTTCTATTTCCACCCAAAAAAAGGAAGCAAGCATAGCAGAAGGAAAGAAAGGCTCCATTCGATATTCAGCCCCAGTATGTAGAGTGGAGGTTTCATCATCTCTGCTGTCCTATATCCGGCTTGTGTCCTCTGCATGCTCCTAATGGTTTCTTAATGACAGCGCACTGGGGCTCGCAGGCACAACAACACCAGGCACCACACACACACACACACACACATATAAAGTCCAGGGTTGTTGGCTGTCCTGTGGAGCCATGGATGGCAGAGTCCATCTGCTTAGTGGCTGTGAGATGACTTATTGTCTGGAGGCTGTTCTGAGGACCTGTGGGGGGCAAGAGGGCATTAAAAACCTATAACACACACTGTGTACCTCAGCACGCCTACAGCTAGCATATATACTCCTGTGGAAGTAGGGCCATATTGGCAAATGATGAACTGCAGGTTTTTATCATATCTACTTGATTATTCACCATGAGCCTTCAGGCAGTGGGATGGCAACCCGGAAGGGCCAAAAATCATTTATGTGTGGATTTTCCTCTTGGCATGATAGAAGCTATTAGCAAGACAACATTATCTTCCAACCTCAGGGGCATTTTGACAAGTACACAAGCCTGCACTCATGTATATACACTTCCACACTTTATGTTTTAACATTATTCTGAGGAACAAATAAAAATACTATAATCACTAACATCTAAGCTAACTAAAAAGAAACAAACTTCAACCACTAATGCAAACCCATTTCACCTTCAACCAAATTTCAAAGTGACCATAGGACTTTCTACAGAGGAACAAATTTTCCTAGTTTTCCTCTCATCACAGTGACTTTCGGTAACAGTAAACCTGCACACTAACAACCCAGGATGTAAACAAACAGTTTGACACTAGAGAATTTTTGACACCCAGAACAAGTGGGTGTCAAAGTAAACACAGCGGACATAAACGGTGATGTTTGGCAGTGTTCTGCTTTTGACCACTACACATACACACAAAGGAAACACACGACTCAGGAATGTGCGTGTTTTTACACATACCAAGGAACAATATGCTTGTTTCCCACGAGGCCCACAGCGTCAACACTCACCATGTCCAGTGGGTGTTCAGGCCAGCCTGGACCCACAGAGATGTTATCCCAGTCGGAAAGTCATCACATGCCTTCTACGTGGATGTGACGGTGATCAATCAGGCAATGGGGGGGGGGGGGTCAACGCCCTCTTCAGATTTACCCACGGTGTAAAGTTCTGATGACAGGGGACGTGAGCGCTGCCAGACTGCAGACACTATACACACACACACACAAGCATATTCCATTGTAATTGAAGAGGGTTACAAAAACAATAGGGGAGAATTAGGAGATAAGAAGGGATAGAAAACAGAGTAAAAGAGGCGATGACACAGAGGAGAGATAAAAGGATACAGAGAGAATAGGAAAGTAGACAGAGGAGATAGGAAAGGATTCAGAGAGAATAGGAAAGTAGACAAAGGAGATAGGAAAGGATACAGAGCGAATAGGAAATTAGACAAAGGAGATAGGAAAGGATTCAGAGAGAATAGGAAAGAATACTGAGGAGGTAGGAAAGGTTACAGAGAGAATAGGAAGGTAGACAGAGGAGATAGGAAAGGATACAGAGAGAATAGGAAAGTAGACAGAGGAGATAGGAAAGGATACAAGAGAATAGGAAAGAATACTGAGGAGGTAGGAAAGGTTACAGAGAGAATAGGAAAGTAGACAGAGGAGATAGGAAAGGATTCAGAGAGAATAGGAAATTAGACAGAGGAGATAGGAAAGGAATAGACATAGGAGATATGAACAGAGGAGGGTGAAGGTCCTTTAATCAGACAGCTGGTTCGGCAGCTTTAATGAGAACCGTTCTTATGTTCTGAAGCAGAACAGCAAGAGTACCAAGAACGTAAGACTGCTTGGCAATACCAAGGCATAGCAACCTGTCTATAGCAGTCTCTCGCCCTCGGTCTCTCTCGCTCGCTCGCACACACACACACACACACACACACACACACACACACACACACACACACACACACACACACACACACACACACTCCCAGGCTGCTGGGCATTGCCATATGATCAGAGTGCTGACAGATTTCTATGACCTCATCCGTTTAGCAGATTTTCAGCTCAAAGGCAACAAGCAGACACAGAAATGAAAGACGGAGGGAAAAAGAAATGGAGAGGAACAGGAACACCTGTTGATCCACTATGCAAATGTGTTCTACATCAACTTGTGACAGGATAGGGAACAGCAGAAGAGACAAGATAGGGAACAGCAGAAGAGACAGGATAGGGAACAGCAGAAGAGACAGGATAGGGAACAGCAGAAGAGACAGGATAGGGAACAGCAGAAGAGACAGGATAGGGAACAGCAGAAGAGACAAGATAGGGAACAGCAGAAGAGACAGGATAGGGAACAGCAGAAGAGACAGGATAGGGAACAGCAGAAGAGACAGGATAGGGAACAGCAGAAGAGACAGGATAGGGAACAGCAGAAGAGACAGGATAGGGAACAGCAGAAGAGAAAATGTCTTTGGAGCAGTACTGGAGGAGATAACCCAGGAACTTTAAACACACTGCAAGGCACCCTGACAGGAGAGTCACCAGGACATACACAAACCATGGGCGAGGTTGGTTTGTGTGCAGGTTCAAGCATGCGTGTGCCATTCTGGGGAATTTCAAAGGCTGCAGACACCTGTTCTCTTCCCAGATAATCCAACAGGGAAGGAGTAAGAGACAGAATGACAAACTCAGTAAGTTCTTTGTTTGTGCTCATTAGAAAAGCTAAAACCTCTGCTGTTTTCACCTTCCCTTGCTGATTGCCTGTAATATTTTCATACATGTATGTCTGTGTGCGGCAATCAAGACAGAGACATATCACGTGTATTATCATGAAGCGACAATTTGGGATTTAAATTTTAGAAAAAACATGGCAGTATATTATGTATTTCTAAATGGATGAACTGGTCCCAGATTCCCCACTTTACCTCCAGGGGTGGGAGGATCATTAGAGGCCCCTATAAAATCTCTTCACTGGCCCTTGGGGTTGGTTCAGATACTCTCCATGAGTCCCCTTTCATTACTAATTCACCAAACACAGCTATAGAGAAACAAAAGCAATATGCTTTGGATAATGAAGCTGCTTCTGACCAAGTCCACAAACACACACATACACACACATACACACACATACACACACATACACACACACACATACACACATACACAGGCATACAGGATGGATCGGGTAATGAAGTTCTGTCTGACCCTGTCCACTTATGATCTTACCTCCATTACCCAAATGGACACCACTCTCTCTCTATCTCTCTCTCTCTCTGTGGTATTGATCAGATCTCTCTCCCTCCATGTCTTCCTTTCTTCAGTCCTGTCATTTTTCATCTCGTTAGCACTCCGCTCATCTACAACGCTCGGCTGATGGTTGCCGTGGCGGCTGATGGGACCATAAATCAGACATCGCCAGGGACGCGCTTAGCGATTATGGGAGAAGTTCACCGCCCCATCCTCCCCAAACACACAACCTCCCCACCAACTCACACTATCCACCAGGTTGAGAAGCTACAAAGACGTACAAACAGGGAATACCACAAAGACACTGAAGCTACAGGAATACAACTACTGGAAACGACTAGATATGCTGTACAGGGATCACAGGTGGACAGTGTCCATTGCTTGAAAATAATGTAATGTATGGAGGAACTGACAGGGGGCTGGTTATTCTCTCAAATTTCCAATTCTACAAGTGCTTTATTCTGGAAGTGATCTCTTCTGGCATGTCTTCACAGGAACTAGCAAACGTTCAAATGATCGCAGCCGTGGACATAGAGACTCACAGACGTCAGTGGAGACAGCAGGAAGATGTGTCAGGGGCGTGGTCAGAGGGCTGACACCAGCAGATAGGATCACAGAAGATCAGATAGGATCACAAATGATCAGATAGGATCACAGAGGATCAGATAGGCTCAGATAACCATGGCTGGCCTCTTTATCTGCTAATCCAGAAGATACCTCCTTAATCATGAAAACAACATTGATCAAGAAATGCATTGCTCACTTCCATCCTCACAAGCCTTTACTCCACTGTCTTTAAATCTGTCTGTCTCTCTGTCTCTCTGTCTGTCTTTCGTCCGCCTGCCTACTTATATGTCTGCCGTCTGGTTTCCTGTCTGTCTGTCTCATTACCAGGTCATGTATTTTACCAAATAAGATTAACTGTGTGTCGGTTTGTGTGTCGTTGTCGGTCTGTGTGTGTGTGCCAGTTGTTGTGTTAGTTGTTGCGCGTGTGTTCATTGGTGTGTTTGTGTCTGTTGCTGTGCATGTTGTGAGTGACTCTGAATATACTCAGGCTAGTGAGGTGATGGCACGCACATTCAGTGACTCGTCAGTCATGAAAATGTCACAGAGGAGCTGCCGAGGCCGCAGCTGCTTTATGACATCATCAGTGTGCTGCCATGCCAAAGCGAGAGAAGATGACATGGCACTCGCAGACAGAATAAATCACGGTCGTGAATAACAGTACCGAAAGAATAGTTTTATTCTATGGATTATTTACATGCAAGCTAAAGCACAAAAGAAATTGTCAAAACAACAGTTCAAACATAACGACTGTAATTAACGTTGCATAGTACTGCAGCAATGACACATCTTGATGGGATACAAACTGCCTTTTTATTTATGTACTGGAACTAACACTTATCTCATCCATACTGCTTTTAAAATATTTCAAATATAACACATTGTTTATTATTCATAATGAAGCTTTTGTGTGTGCCCCTTTAAGAGACCGAGAAACTTACACAAAAAAAGGAACAAAAACAAGTGGCTTGGGTAAAATTGGTCTTTAGTTTTCAAAGATTCAAGCTAGAGACAAGGTTTTCTGCATTGTAAAGGCCCAACCACAAACAAAAGGCCTGTGTTTGTTTCCAAGGCAGGGAGGCTGTGGTGTAGACATGTCTAATCAGAGTTGCCTATGCTAATCATTCTCACATGCAAAGTGAAATTATACATATGACTCTGCTGTCTGCCCCTCAAATTAGAAACAACACAACAGTCTGAGTATGGTAGATATGAAACAACGATATTGTGTCGTACAAAACCTGGCGCCCCTTTAAACGGGAAAGCAGGTGTGACAACAACGTTTTGTAAGGTATGGCTAGTGAGACTAATACAGATTTACCATGTGCCATACTGATGTATTGTCTTGTCCTCCGAAGTCATCAATTCATGTGCACACTGGAGTACCTCGAAGTACACAGGTTGAAAGCAACTGTTGTGAGAAATATTTCAGTTGTTTTCCATGTACAAAGTGCCTGGGAACACTTCTCATTATTATAGGTCAATATTACAATCTGAATGATTCAGAATACCTATGAATGTCAATGAAGTGAAATTATTGGTTTACCTTTGTGTATTAGTCTGAATGGGAGTGAGATAGAGACAGAGCAAGAGAGAGTGAGAGAGAGAGAGAGAGAGAGAGAGAGAGAGAGAGAGAGAGAGAGAGAGAGAGAGAGAGAGAGAGAGAGAGAGAGAGAGAGACAGACAGACAGACAGACAGACAGACAGACAGACAGACAGACAGACAGACAGACAGACAGACAGACAGACAGACAGACAGACAGACAGACAGACAGACAGACAGACAGACAGACAGAGTGAGCAGTGAGGAAATGAGGACACAGGAACCATACACTGATGTTAGATTACACCTTATCCAGGTAAAGATGTCGTTCTGGACAAAACTCAGCGACCTTGCTCACCGACTCCCTCTTTCTCTGTCCTCGGGCTCCACTCTGACCTTTGAACTCTGACAATGCTGTCATTCAGGAACAAGACCTATACACTGAAAGACTTCTCATTGAATAAAGAACAAAAACAGGTGTGTGAGTTTGTGTGTGTTGACGTGTGTGTGTGCATGTATAATGCACGCTCCAAATCCCATTCCTCCAGCTACGGTCACACCTTGCGTATCTATACACTCCCTCCTCTGTACACAATGATAAACATACACACAATACACACACACCATCCTTTAACCAGCAGTCATGGTGTTCGACCTGTCATCCTTTGAACAGCCTCCTCAGAGAACGAGCCCAGGCTTTAACACACGTGACCTACAACTCCCAAAACATGGTTGCTGGCAACATTCTGTAAAAAAGCTGAAGTGTAAAACACTTCAAATAGACTGAAAGTCTTCAACAGGAACAATTAGACAAGCTAACAAGCTGCTACGAATATAGATAAAAATAGGCTTCTCCAAGCATACTGTAGCAGACAACTAAATCGAGTCATAAAAAATATGTATATACTGCAAACATGTCTATACTACATACATTATACAGTATAATATATACAGTTTATATATCTAGTATCTCACAAAAGTGAGTACACCTCTCACATCTTTGTAAATACTTGATTATGTTGAGTTATTTCGAGGGGACAGCAAATGTTCACGGTTATACAAGCTGTACACTCACTACTTTACATGGTAGCAAAGTCTAATTTCTTCAGGATGTCACATGAAAAGTTATAATCAAATATTTAAAAAAATGTGAGGGGTGGATTCACTTTTGTGAGATACTGTATATATATATATCAGAACCAAGAGAGAGAGAGAGAGAGATATTATTTGTAATTTACTCTTCTTGTCCTGTGAGGAGAT
Organism: Umbra pygmaea; assembly: GCA_016801145.1. Classification (NCBI taxonomy): domain Eukaryota; kingdom Metazoa; phylum Chordata; class Actinopteri; order Esociformes; family Umbridae; genus Umbra; species Umbra pygmaea. The sequence continues at coordinate 4,036 of JACXGM010019048.1, read as the reverse complement.
TGTGTGTCTAGATATGGAGAGATTACTTAGGAACCTGTCACTTGTCCCTGTCCTGTCTGCCAGTCATCAGGGGTTTTCTACATTGAAGTGCCTCCTAGGACCCAGTCATCACAAGGGTACAAATCACAGACATTCATCCATTCTCCTTCGCTGTTTTCACAGGGACCTAAGAAGCACGCCAGGATACACAGCGCTAGCTCAGGATGAAAACAATCATTTGAAAAGTGAAAACAGAAGAGGGAGACAGATCGAGGTACAGGAAGGAAGAAAAGAATCGAGCAGCTTCTTCTCTGTTTCCCTCATGGAGTATCTTCTACTCAGTGACTGACCTCTCAGTGTGATGCACATCTGCTGAGAACAGATATTTCACATTAAGCTACTCATCAGTTACTGCTCTCCATCTTGCTCTTAGTTCATCTCTCTCTCACCCCATCTCTCTCTTGCACATCTCATTCTTTCCTCCTAACTGAAATTCTATTTAAAGGGCTTTATTGGCATGGGAAACATTCATTTATATGGTCAAAGCATGCGGAAAACAAGAATGCTGAAATACCTCTCCACCACGCTCAACCCAACTTCCTATAATGCTCCGCCTTCTATCCTTCCTTCCTTCCTTCCTCTCTCTCTCCTGTCATTTTAAGAACATGCGTTTAACAGACAGTACAGCTTCACCAAGTCAAGGTTTGTGTGTGATGAATAGAATAGGACTACAGCTACAAGAATGCTGAAATACATGGGGCTACAGCTAATTTGGCAGCATCAAACTCAGGGGTTGGAAGTGGGCTTCCTGTCAGACATTGATTGACATGTATTGGACCAATATTTTTTGTTAAAAAGGGGAAAACCAGACCTTCCGACGTTGTACGGTAAACCATGATAAGTCATGATGTGCCGTACAGCGTTAGCCATGAAACTCAAGGTTTTACGTACAATGATTTATTCTCCGTTGATGTAGAATTTCTCTCACAAAACAAGCATTAATAATATTTTTATGATATTATACAAATATTATCCTCAACAGCGTCCTAATATCAATGCCTAACCTATAATGAGGGACGTTTATAAGTGATTCTTCACACACAAAACTTGACTTGGTGTAGCTGTATTTTAAACGCACGAAAGTACACATATTTTATAAAAATGTGACAGCAAAAAGGAATATTTACAACCTTCGAAAATATTTGTACTGTACTTTCATTTATATTGTATTAAGATGTTATAGTGTATACATGTTTGTCAATTGGGCAATCTGCATGAAAGAAATGCTTTGACCCAACTCTACATGTCTCCCCTTCGTGCTATCACTAGCTAGCCTTTCCTTCCCCTCTGCTATTTTCTGAAGACCGTGAGTGTACGCAACCCGGTAAGTCTCCCCCTCAGTTGCACCTCAGTTGCATCTAAATTCACATTCTACATGCATACTACAAGTACGTACTGCACTGATGTAGGTAAAGTATGTACTTTTAAGTATATAGTAAGCAAGTATGCCAGTATTGGGACATACATGCCATTCAATTGTGTTCTGAAATAGACATTACAATCACAAATTGCTTTGCTGACCAACATTAAGCATTGTTCTAATAATAGTTTGTTGGAACATGTGTACTGTATCTTCGCCCGGCATGGTGGCCTAGTGGATAGCAATGTGGCCTCACAACAAGATGGTTATGGGTTCAAACCATGTTCATCCTGAGTTTTTGTGTGTGTAGTTTGCATGTTCTCCCTGTGTTTGTGTGGGTTTCCTCTGGGTGTACTGTTTTCCCCACCATCAAAAAAAACATGCAGGTTAGGTTCTCCAGTCAGTGAGCTTGATCAGGAGTTGGTCCCCAGGTGCTGTAAATGGCTGCCCAGTAATCCCTTGAGGGATAGGTTAAATGCAGAGAACGGATTTCGCTACATGTATTTGTATGTGACAATAAAGTACTTTTACCTTTGTGCTGCAACAGTTAGCCAATCTAGTTATCTATGAAGTACAGATGTTGTTGACTTAGGGTTTAGCTAACACGCTAGCAAACTCAGTATATTATGCTAGTCTTTGTAAACATATGTCTGGTGAAAAATCAGGGGAAACCTCCCCTGTTTCCTTTTGCATTAAGGATTGGGAATTTTACATAGAAAAAGCATGCACGGTTGCATACTACAAAAATTCACTGGACGTAGTAGACCATCCAGGGACTTTTGGCATTCTGTTTTTGCCATACTATGGTTTGGGACATACTATTTGTAATCTGGCATACTATTTAGTATACATAGAATGTGAATCGGGATGCTACCCTTGTCGTCACCTGCACCAAGAAGATAATTTGTGAAAGCAAAACAGGAAATGTGTGTGAATGTTACTGTAAAAAGTCAGTCACAGGATAAGTCCATTTAAGCTGATATTTACATTGTGGAAGAGGTAAGGGCACACAGTCTAGTTTGGTAGGTATTCATGGAGCGAAACTGAACCACACCACTTCCAAGGTCACCGTAACTTCACACTACTTTAACAGCTATCATACACACACAGGGATAAATCACCATCCACACCCACTCTTACACACTCATCTCTGGATGGAACACCTCTATATCCAAACTGCTGGTCTACCAACATGTGCCTGTATTCATTTCTTATGGAGAACTAATGAAAATAAATGTTCATACAACCAGGCCTCACAATCCACATCAGCACATGTGGTGTGGATGGAAACCATAATAAATACATTAGTTCAGCTACATATACGGGCCATCCTCAGATAGCTGACCTACCTCAAACTAAATCCCAAAAAACTGATGAAATATTTAGGGTACCCTCATGGATTTTTCTTGCCTCTGCTAAAAGATTAAAAATGTAAGTGTAAATGCATGTTTGGATATCTAGTTACCTGGCGTGTTTACTGAAGTGATTAAACTGCCTAGTGCCACATTATATTTGACATATGTAAACATGCAGTGTCTCTGGAAAATGAATCAATAAGCATGACTGAATAATGAAAAGAGAGCAGTTATTGCATTCTGTTGCTATGTGTGCTCGCGTGTGTGTCTGCGAGTGACTCTGTGTGACTGTGTGTGTCTATGTGTGTCTGTGCGTGTCTGTGTGTGTCTCTGTGTGTGTCTGTGTGTGTCTGTGCGTGTCTCTGTGCATGTCTCTGTGCATGTCTCTGTGCGTCTGTGCGTGTCTGTGCGTGTCTGTGCATGTCTGTGTGTTTCTGCGTGTGTGTATGTATCTGTGTGTGTCTGTGTGGAACTGCGTTTGTCTGCGTGTGTCTGTGTGTGTCTCTGCAGGTCTGTGCATGTCTGCGTATGTCTGTGTGTGTCTGTGTGTTTCTGTGTGTGTCTGTGCGTGTCTGTGTGTATCTGCGTGTGTGTCTGTATGTGTCTGTGCATGTCTGCGTGTGTCTGTGTGTGTCTGTGCATGTCTGCGTGTGTCTGTGCTTGTCTGTGCATTTCTGTGTGTGTCTGTGCATGTCTGTGTGTGTCTCTGTGCATGTCTGTTTGTGTCTGCGTGTGTGTGTGTATCTGTGTTTGTCTGCGTGTGACTGCGTGTCTACGTGGGACTGCATTTGTCTGCGTATGTCTGCGTGTGTCTGTGTGTGTCTCTGCAGGTCTGTGCATGTCTGCCTATGTCTGTGTGTGTCTGTGTATGTCTGCGTGTGTGTCTGTATGTGTCTGTGCATGTCTGCGTGTGTCTGTGTGTGTCTGTGCATGTCTGCGTGTGTCTGTGCTTGTCTGTGTGTCTGTGTGTGTCTGCGTGTGTGTCTGTGTGTCTGCATGTGTCTGTGCTTGTCTGTGCATGTCTGCCTATGTCTGTGTGTGTCTGTGTATGTCTGCGTGTGTGTCTGTATGTGTCTGTGCATGTCTATGGAGCTAAAACAGTCTCAATAAAGATAAATGCACACACTACATTCACATATGCACAAACAGGATTCATACATGCACACACATGATTCATAGATGCACACACATGATTCATAAATACACACACAGGATACACAAATGCACAGAAAATTCACACATGCACACACAAAAATTTAAAAGCACAGAAAATTCACAAATG
>JACXGM010019047.1:0-18639 GCA_016801145.1 Umbra pygmaea | reverse complement strand
TGTTTAAGGAGACCAAGGACAGCTCTACTGACCCTGTGCACAATTCTGTGCACTGTAGACTTGGGGATATCAAATGCTGCAGCAACCACCCTGTAGGAAGCTGCATGAGCTAGCCAAAAGAGGAACAGAAGGACCTCCACATCCTTGGACCAACCATGGTGAACTTGGTAGGGAAGCACAGTTGTCAGCCTCACTATGGTTAGGCGCAGGTCAAGATGTATATCATTGTGTCTGTCAAAGAAAAGCCTCAGGATGGGCACAGTTGGGTTGATGTGGCAGTATGAAGTGGGGTTGCCAAGCTGGAAAAACATAAATAAAGAGCACCATTCTATTGTCATGCAAGTCTTGTCTCTGTATAAAACAATGAATTCAAATAGTTAATGCTAATTTAACTAGCTAATACTGCCTTACACAGACTTCATACTTAAAAAAAATATGAATTATGAACTATTTATTGTTGTATGCTGTGTTTGAATGTGCCTGACTACAAACAAATTTATTTAGATTTGATTAGCATATGACAATTTGTATTAAATTGTGAACATTTATTCAATGGTCATCTTGTTAAATACTCTGCAATACTAACTAGTGGGGTCCACACATCAATAATGATGCAAATATACTAGATTTAACAACATACTTCATTATTGAAAAACATCAGTAGAGCTCTTCTCACTATGGACCTGTAATTGACAGCTCTCTGACGACGATGTGCAACTTGATTTATCGCCAGGATAGACATTTCAGGTTTGCCAGTAGTTGATAAAGATGTCAGTGAACTGGGCAAAATGTTTAATGTTCAAACTTCGCGGGCTTCATCGCTCGTGGAAGTGGTCTAATTTTAGATGCAACGTTATGACGCGTTAGTATGTCCCCATGCTAGCATACTCGCTTAATATATACTTAATAGTACGTACTTTACCACCACCTGCGTAGTACGTACTTTTAGTATGTAGTATGCATATTGGGATTCAGCCCATGTATAACCAGAGAATGGAATGCTGATATTTGTATCCATTTAAATAGAATTATATAAATGGTCAAGCGCAGGTGTGGAAAGCACTGACGTAACAACCCGCCCCTGCGTAGCCTTCAAATACCCCGCGCTGAATCAAGCGGTCAAGCGGACTGTAGGATCTGTCATTGTAAGTCAAGAAAATTAGTTAGAGAACCGGTTGTACTAAACGCAAACGAAAAAGAGAAAAGGAGAGGGAGGTGTCTATATTAAGACCGGTTCCATATATCAAAACATTCTTCAGAAGTAGCCAGGCCTAGTAGGAGAATCGGGGTGAGGAATGTGTGGTAGATCATGACGAGCAAGCTAACCAGGGACCGGAGGAGGCTAGTGTTAGCAGCGCAGCACAACCTGCTAGCTGTATGGGTAGCAGCAGCAGCGAGCAATGGTTTAATCAGGTGTCTGACCCGACATTGTGGGGGGCAATCGACGAGGATGCACATGCTGTTCTAATCGGTTGTGGACCTGCTGCCTTTCATAATAGAAAGAGCAAATATCTAGCCTCAACTCGTGATGGGGGTTTGGGTAGTAAGGTGCGCTCCCTTACTAATGATCAGCTGTGCTGTCAACTGCCAACTAGGGAAAACGTTTCCAGAAACTGGATCGCCTATTCACCATCTACAGGTAATATTTTTTGCTTTGCCTGTATGCTTTTTTCTATCAAGAAAAATAAATTTGTTTATTTTAGTCTGACCCGAACGTGTGCGTGAGCATGAGAAAAGAACAGAGCATTGAAGTTGTATGTTAGCATTGCTTCGCATCATCTGTCAATGGGAGCGGGTCTGTGAATGCTAAACTAGTGCAGCAGCTAGATGGAGAGAAACAGTATTGGCGGGAGGTGCTCAAGCGGGATGGATGTGGCTGTCATAAAGTTTTTAAGTTAAATGAAATATAGTATTATCAAAAAACAAAAAAACAAGCTACTTTCTTTTACATTTGATATTTACATTTAGGGCATTTGGCAGACACTTTTTTCCAATACGACTTACATGTAGGACATTGATCAATATTTCGACAGGTCATACACCAGCAATTGTAATTTGTAAGCAACCAATATTATACCAGAACACTTACAGCATGTTGTAATTTGTCTTACTACCATTCAATCATCAAACAAAGTCCCTAGTGGCCTTGAATAATAAAGTGCCAGGTTTTTGACAAGTTGACCTATACTGTTTGCATCCTTTTCATCACAGAATGAGGAGAGGGGGAGAGAGAGAGCGGCAACCCCTGGAGAGCAGAGGATGACAGGACAGGACAGGAGAGAGACAGACAGGAAGGAAACATTAATGGGTGTGTGTATGTGTTTGTATGTGAATTATGGAAGAATTTGATTCATAGAACTGGATTGGTAAAGGTGAGGCACTATGTGCTTTCATATGCCAGCTAGTTGCTCACTAGAGGTGTTACCACAGGGTGGGCATCCGGTTTGGCAAATTGACGCAAATGAGGAAGTGCCTTAAACCTGCATTCTATCTGAATTCCAGCTGGGGGTGATACGTCTGGTTGCAAAAGAGCTTCGTTTCTGTAATAGTCTATGAGAATGAGAGATATAATATACTTGATTTATTACCTCAGTAAACATTTTCATAATGAGTATATGGTCTCAATCGCTAGATTTAAGCCTTCTGCAGTTTATCATGATGTTCATTTTTAAAAAATATAGTCTTGTTGATTTTAAAATTGGCGATAAAGCAAAGGGGCATTTAGGGCGTGGTTATGGCGTTCGGTTGTACAACAAGACACTCAAAGCAGTTGGCATTTCACTTTTTTCCGGTAAGTAACGTTACATTTTGTTTTACATTATGTTTTAACACTGTTTTTCGTTAGCATCACAATTAATATCTGTTAGCTAGCTAGATTACTCCTCCCTCTAGTCTAAAATCGTCACATCCACAACCAAGATGTCTGCACCTGTAATGGCAATTTTGATTACACAAATCAGATCTTAACAAACCAATGGGTGATGTCACACATGGCTCCATCCAGTAATTATACAATCTATGGGTGTTACCAGCAAATAGTAACAACAAATTCAAAAACTTGATTGTGTGGGGGGCCCTACAAGACATTGTGCCCAGGGGCCTCTGAATTCTTAATCCGGGCCTGATCTTACCCTGCTTTTCACCGTCTCTTAATCCAACAACAATACGATGCTCTTGCGGGCAGGCAAATGTGACAAAGTGAAAAGTCACGTCAATAGCCAATTACGTCACCTACCGGCAGCAACGCAGATAGGCGAGGCTACCAACTTTACTTCTACAATATTAATTTAGAAAAAAAAATATTCTTGATTAATTGATTTACACGTTAATTTTTAATTGTCCATGTGTAATTTTACGAAGCATTGATAATTTAAATGGCCACTCAAAAGGGCACTTTGGACGTTAACTGGGGTCCTTAAACTGCAGCCTCCGGTTGTGCAGGAACATACTACTGGCTCATGCACCCATAGCCCCCCTCCCCCCCTGCACGTGCCTGGGAATAAACATAAGAATGAGAATTGAACTCTTTGTATAGATTGTTTAATTTGGGCGTTTTTGTGTTTATGCCAGGGTATGCACTGCAGACTTATGTTCTAATGTGTATATGGGGTTGGATGATGTGGGGTTCCTGTCCTAGGTAGCGAGTGCTTGTGTACGCAGACACTATTTTTGTTCAGATAACAAGCTATTCTAATTAGTTTGTGTCTTCACACGTTATGGTCGTATGGTTGATCAGGCGTACGGTTACTATTAGACACCGCGTCCACGCCGCGTTAGAGTGTGTATATATATTTCCTAATTAGTAAGACGTTGTGCAATCCTGTACTTTTCTGTTTACATATCGTATCACGAGTATCAAGTTTACTAGGACAGTTGATGAATAAAGAACAGTACTGTTTTCCTGCCTTGGATCTCCTTTCTTTCCAATCCACCCTACACACGGACATGACGTGTGTTGGCTACAGTATGATGCTGAGGCTGTGCTGATGAGTTCTGTGTTTTGCAGCTCTACAACTAAACTGGTCTTGATTTGATTAACTGTTGATTAATATATAAAAAAAATTTGTTTCATTTTTTTTGCTCTGGCCTCTTTGTATTCAACATAATACCTTATTATCTCAATGATATCATTTCATAAAGTGAAAATTATCATTTTGGCAGGTAAAAATATGCTTGGCTGGTGGATTTTTTCTATGTTAATTTCGGACACTGACCCTTAATACATGCCAGCTTGTTATCTATTGGAACAATTCACAAGAATGATTGTTTGTCATTTCTGATTGGCTGTTGTTTGTTTCCTGTGAAACTAATGAATCTGTTGTTTGTCATTCAATTGTGTGTATTTTTGATGATTTTTGATAATAACTAAAATAATAATAACAACAACAATAATAATAACAATTAACATTCAGGGCAATTAGTCTACATCTTATTTGATGTTGGGCGGTAAGGGACTTGGATAATGGATAGGGGGGCACTGACCCAAAAACAGTTGAGAACAATTGCTGTAAACTGTTATAGGAAATTGAACTATCACTGCAGTGTGACTGCACTAGTCTAAGATCTCACTTTTGACTTGGTAAAGGAGATCTAAAATGCATCTGCAGGGCAACAACAGGCAGAATGAAAGACAACCGTGCACACAAAGACTGGGGAAAAACACACACACGACAGGGACAAACACTTCCCCCCCTCATCTGTTCCATGACATGGCTAATAAATCAGAGAGCTGCAATCAGTCATAATCCATCAATGGTGCAACAAGATCGATTCACATGTCTGTACCTCAGCATGAACACAAAACACTCACAGACACACAGTCATACACACTCACACACACTCACAAAACCAATGACACAGTCACTCACTGGAATTCAAATACTATGACAAACTCTTCTTTTACTAGCACTCCACTTGTCTTGGCTATTAAGCAGATCCGTGTGACATTTCCAGTCAGATGAAGGTTAAAAAGAAAGTGTATAGAGTCCCTATGAAATAAAGTAACCACACTGTAAGACAGTTCTTATAAGTTGAAATGCAAGTTCTTCTGCTGCCTTGAAAATGCAAGGTAACTCAACTTTAATATTGACTTTTTGTTTCAAATCACAAATGAAAAAAGTTTATATAACTACAGTGTTCTCAGTTTCAAGTTACACCAACTTAACCACATTTATACCACATTCCATTTCAAGATAAGAGGATATAAATTCCAAATTGGTTTCAATTGACAATAATACAGGTCAAGGCACACCTGAAATATATTATATTATTGCAAGTCTTACACAGGATGAGGCTTTCAGTCTGCTTTTTGTCCCACTGTTAGTGGAAGGGTTGTTCGGTTTGATTTGGTAATAGTTGTAGATGTGAAGGCACAAGTTAAAATTTAAATCATGGTCTGTACAGGTCATCGATTTAAAATATGTTAATTTCAACTACTTTTTTCCATTGCATATTGAGGCACATTCATAAGAAAATAATTTTCATTCACAGCAACAACCTGGGACACACCAGGCCTGCAAGTCCTTGTACACCACTTCAGTGAAAGATAACTTTCTGGACACAAGGCAGAAATCCCAACCTTCTTACTAGGGACTGAAACATGACTATAGTAGTAATCAACAGTAATTTATTTCTCAGCTGTCAAATTAATCATTTTTGAGTAGGTCATTTCCACATTTACATACTTCCAGAATGTCATACCATAGGATGTTAAAACAGTGCATTAGAACAAATTAACACCTCAACTATTCAGCTAGATAGATAGATCAGGTCAATTACTCACAGACACCGTGGCGCTATACTAAGGAGTGTGTGCACAAGATGAAGAGTATGGCACAACATTCACTGATCTCATGGCTGCCTCTGTAAACATGCGTTTAGGTGTGTGGTTCTGGGTCAGTGGCTCATGGTGTTCAGTTTCGCTGTGTGGTGCAGGCAAGAAGAGGCAGTACAGCCCAGTCCCTTGTCCTAACTACAGCTGGTGATAAAAAAAGCGCCCAGTCGCTACCTTGCGAAAATGAGTGTAGTGCACCCAGGTGAATATGTAACTAGGCCACTTTTAGTTGTAAAGTTTTGCAGCTGATCTTTACAGCACTGTGAAATCAAAAGTGGTTGTAAAGTTGAAGAATGTGCACAAGTGTATCAAATGAAGGCTTTGTGCACCCCTGAATATGTTACAATGAATCTTTCTGGGAACAGAGCTGACCTCTTCATATTCCAAAGTGAAATTAAACATTTTGCCTTTCTGCAAAATCTAAACAGAAGGACGGTGACACCTACTCGGATGTACTTCACTGAAATTTGCATAGTCCTGCTAGATTTGCGTGCTTATTGCGTGCTGGCACCAGAACAGTATGTTCAGTTTAACATTTAGCTAATAGAGATATGCGTGGAGGTGTCAATGTCAGTTTAATAATTTCTTAGCATCATTGTTTTTATATGATGTTTTATTTTACATCTTTTGTACTTGTTACAGTATTTAAAGTGCTGTTAGCTTTTTAGCCTCCATAATAGGAACAAGCTATTAGCTGTCGGGGCTGAGCCTGCTAGCCGTTGACTAAAAACAAGCCCTGCCATCAACCCAGGGCCAATAAGGGCTCGCTAAGTCAGTGAGTTGCTGAACTAGAGGGGAGAGTATCTGTTCTTCATCACATTAACAAACTTAAAAAAGATTTGTTTGTGGGCATAAAATGAAAATAGGCTTTAATGTAATACAAAGAGATTAACCTAAATGTTTTAATTGCTCGTTTTATAACTCAGTCTAACCAGTAGATACGCAGTTCGTTTCTTTCGGTTCACATGTGTACACAGTACACATTATAGGCCTTTTTATTTTCCATAAAGAGTCTTTAGTTGTGGACACTATATGGGCCGCCCAATTTTTCAGTTTTTTATTTGTTAAAAAAGTTTGAAATATCCAATAAATTTCGTTCCACTTCATGATTGTGTCCCACTTGTTTTAGATTCTTCACAAAAAATTACAGATTCATATCTTTATGTTTGAAGCCTGAAATGTGGCAAATGGTCGAAAAGTTCAAGGGGGCCGAATACTTTCGCAAAGGAACTGTATATATAAAAAAACTCATGTCACATGCCCAAAGCCGGGCCTAAACTAATTAGTAGGATTTTAGGCCCGGCCCAGTCCAATTTCAGGCTGTCAGCCTGTGGCACTGCTGAGGTGTTATGGAAGCCCAGGTTGCTTTGAAAGCAGCTTTCCGCTTGTCTGTATTGTTGGGTCTGGTGTCCCTAATTTTCCTCTTGAAAATAGCCCATAGATTCTCTATGGTGTTGATGTCCGGCGAGTTGGCTGGCCAAATTAAGCACAGTAATACCAGGTTCAGATAATCAGTTACCGTTTTTGCACTTGTGGGCAGATGCCAAGTCCTGCTGGTAAAGGAAATCAGCATCTCACTAAAGCTTGTCAGCTGATGGAAGCATGAAGTGCTCTCAAATCTCCTGGTAGATGGCTGTATTGACTCTGGATTTGATGAAACTCAGTGGACCAACACTAGCAGATGACATGGCACCCCAAAGCATCACAGACTTTGGAAACTTCACACTGGACTTCAAGCAACTTGGATTCTGTGCCTCTCCACTCTTCTTCCAGACTCTGGGACCTTGATTTCCAAATTAAATGCAAAATGTACTTTCTTCTGAAAAGAGGACTTTGGACCACTGAGCAACAGTCCAGATCTTTTTCTCCTTAGCTCAGGTATGACGCGTCTGGTGTTGTCTCTGGTTCAGGAATGGCTTGACACCAGGAATGTGACACTTGTAGCCCATATCCTCGACATGTCTATAAGTGGTGGCTTTTGATGCACTGACTTCAGCCTCAGTCCAATCCATGTGAAACTCCCCCAAGTTCTAGAATCAGCTTTGCCTGACAATCCTCTCAAGGCTGAGAGTAACATAGTTACTTTCAATAAAGAGTAATGCAGTAACATAGTTACATTTTGAGAGAAGTAACTAAGTAAAGTAACTAGTTACTTTTTAAAGTAACTCTCCTCAACACTAGTCAAAAGTCGGCATACCCTCAGTTCTCAATACGGTGTATATCCCCCTTTAACATTAAGGACAGTGTGCAGTTGTTTGTGATAGTAATCGTATGCAAAAGTTCCTGACAATTTCCATGATTTTCATTCATAAATACTTAGGTGTTTGGATCAGCAATTTCATTTTGATCTATCAAATAACTGAAGAACACAGTAATATTTCAGTTGTGAAATTAGGTTTACTGGATGAATAGAAAATGTGCAATATACATCAAAACAGAATTAGACAGGTGCATACATTTGGGAACCCCAAAATAACTATCACATGAATAATTAGTTGAGCCTCCTTTAGCAGAAAGGATGAAGGTATTTTGGACCATTTCCTCCTTGCAAAACATCTCCAGTTCAGTTAGGTTTGATGGTTGCCGAGCATGGACAACCCGCTTCAAATCACCCCACAGATTTTCAATGAAATTCAGGTCTGGGGACTGGGATGGCCATTCCAGGACATAGCACTTGTTCCTCTGTATAAATGCCAGAGTAGATTTTGAGCAGTGTTTTTATGTTGTTGTCTTGCTGAAATATCCAGCCCTGGCATAACTTCAACTTTGTTACTGATTCCTCTACATTTTTCTCAAGTATCTGCTGATATTGAATGGAATCCATGCAGCACTCTACTTTAACAAGATTCCCAGTACCAGCATTGGCCACACAACCCCACAGCATGATGGAACCTCCACCAAATTTTACTGTGGGTAGCAAGTGTTTGTTTTGGAACACTGTGTTCTTTTGTCGCCATACATAACGCCCTTGTTATGACTAAATAACTCCATCTTTGTTTCATCAGTCCACAGCACCTTCTTCCAAAATGAAGCTGGCTTGTCCAAATGTGCGCTTGCATACTTCACGCGACTCTGTTTGTGGCGTGTGTGCAGAAACTGCTTCTTCTGCATCACTCTCTCGTACAGCTTCTCCTTGTGCAAAGTGCGCTGAATTGTTGAACGATGCACAGTGACGCCATCTGCAGCAAGATGATGTTGTAGGTATTTGCAGGTGGTCTGTGGGCTGTTTTTGAACATTCTCAGCATCCTTAACGTTTGCCTCTCCAATATTTTACTTGGCCTGCCACTTCTGGCCTTAGAAAAAACTGTGCCTATGGTCTTCCATTTCCTCACTATGTTCCTCACAGTGGAGACTGACAGCTTAAATCTCTGAGATAACTTTTTGTAGCCTTCCCCTAAAACATAATGTTAAACACTCTTTGTTTTCAGGACATTTGAGAGTTGTTTTTAGGCCTCCATGTTGACGCTCTTCAGAGGAGAGTCAAAGAGAACAAGAACTTGCCACCTTAAATACCTTTTCTCATGATTGGATGCACCTGTCTATGAAATTCAAGGCTTTATGAACTCACCAAAGCAATTTTGTGTTCCAAATAATCAGTGCTAGGTAGTTACAGGTATTCAAATCAGCAAAATGAGAAGGGTGCCCAAGTTTATCCACCTGTCTAATTTCGTTTGGATGCACAGTGCACTTTTTCTGTTAATCCAAAGAACCTCCTTTCACTACCAAATTGTTACTGTTTCCTTCAGTTATTTGATAGATCAAAATGAAATTGCTGATACAAACACCCAATTATTCATTAATGAAAATCATGGAAATTGCCAGGGGTGCCTAAACTTTTGCATACAATCGTATCTATGAGGCCCCGAATACTTGAAGGTGGTATTTCTTCCCCTTTTTTTTGGCAAAATACCTCCAGGTCATGCAGTCTTTAGTAAATGATATTCAGGTCAAAAGACTGTGATGGCCACTCCAGGAACTTCACCTTTTTCTATTGTAACCACTGGAGGGTCAACTTGGCCTTGTGCCTAGGGTCATTGTTGTGCTGGAATGTCTAAGAGCATCCCATGCAAAGCTTACTTGCAGAAGAATGCACATTTTCTGCCAGTTCCCCATGCCTTTAGAGCCACCACAATGCTTCACAGAGGGGATGGTGTTCTTGTCACTATAAGCCTTGTTGACCTCTCTCCAAAAATAGTGCTTATGGTTGTGACCATAAAGCTCTATTTAAGTCACTCCAAATTATATTGTGCCTGAAGCGTGTCATGGTGTTTTTCTGGCATATTGTAACTGGACTTTCTTATGGCACTGGCGCTGTAAAGGCTTCTTTCTGGCAACTTGACCATGCAGCTATTTTTTTATTTATTTTTTATTTATTTTTATTTAACCTTTATTTAACCAGGTAAGTTGGCTAAGAACAATTTCTTATTTACAGCAACGACCTGGGAGCAATTAGGGTAAAGTGTCTTGCCCAAGGACACAACGACATTTGGCTCAGGTGGGAATTGAACTGGCAACCTTCTGATTACAAGTCTGACTCCCTACCCACTGAGCCATCTGTTTAAGTATCGTCATATTGTGCTCCTTGAAACAACCACACTGTACACACAATATTACTTAATAATAATTTCCAGAACAGCCTGTCTGTCTCACAAAATTACCTGTGGCTTTTTCTCTGTATCCCAAACAATTCTTCTGGCAGTTTTGGATGAAATCGTTCTTAGTCTACCTGACTTGGTACCAAGAAGTCTCCAAATCATCCACTTCTTAATAAGTGATTGAACAGTACTGACTGCTATTTGCAAGGCTTTGGATATCTTTTTATATCCTTTTCCAAATGTATACAGTTCTAGTACTTTATTATGCAGGTCTTTTGACAGTTCTTTTCTGCTCCCCATGGCTCAGTATCTAACCTGCTCAGTGCATCCACGTGAGAGCCAACAAACTCATTGACTATTTTTGCACTGACACTGTATGCAATTTAAAATGCCACAGGTGTTGAAATTTACCTATAAATGCCATTCATTCCTGTGTGTGTCATCTTTTATGTCTGTAACAAGGCCAATCATTCAAGGGTATGTGCATTTCAGGGCTATTTGGGTGACTTCTTTGTGATAATGAATGGCTTCATATGATCACTGCCTTTACATAACAGCCAGATTTTTTGCATGAACAGTCATATTGTCAAAATCAATGCCAAAATTTCACAATTTCTGCCAGGGTATACAATTTTATGAGAACAACTGTATGTAGGCTACTTTCTAACACATATTGTCCACAAGTCCTTATATCTAGAGTTCAAGGGAAGTCAAAAGTCACCAAACTGTAATTTTTGTAAACTACTAACTTGAAAATTGCGGTGAAGATCCTTCCTTGTTTTAATAATCAATTCCTGATAAACTTTTGGATCGACCAGGAATTGATTATTGTAAGATGTACAGTACACCTCGGTAAACAACAGAAGAACATATTCACATTGTGTAGCTAATTCTTTCTCTGTGTGACATTCTCTTATTTCCAAGACTCACTTTCCTTTTTGTCAAATCCTAATATAGACAGACACCCAAAGGTCAAATGATTCAATGACATATTACCATATTATTACACCCACTAGGTGGCTAAACCTTTGCTCAATACATTCTGGATGGGAAAATTAATTTATCATTAATTTTGTTGGACTCTCTGGAGTTCCTACCATGCAAAACAGTAGGGAGAATGATACAAGTAAATCATATAGAGTGACCTTTAAGGTTTTAGCATCCCCGAAGAGGCACAAGTTTAGCATCTGTTATAATACTGTCAGGGCCAGATGCAGACATAAGTGACATAAGCAGCCGCTCATCCGGGGGCTGGATAAATATTGCATAATTATTTTCAATGTTTTCTGGGGGCCCCTATACATTTTTATAAAGGTATCTGTGTGGCATAGTGGGCTAAGTCACTGCCTTGCCAGCCAAATTGTGTCTCAAAATTATAATATTTTTTTAAATGCATGCGGGGGGGGCCCTGGATAGAAAATGTATATATATATTTTTTTCTATCTAGGGCCTCTCCTACCAGATCCTTTATATATATATATATATATATATATATATATAATACATATATATACGGTATATATATTATATATATATATATATATATTTATATATAAAAAATATATATCAGGGCACCTAGATAGTGGGCTATGTCACTGCCTTTCAGGACAAATTGTGTCTCGATAGTTGGTTGTTTGAGCCTGAACCTGACTATGATCCAGGGTTAGTGTCACAGATGTTGTTTTGTAGGAGAGGAATGGAGACCAATGCAGGGAGGAGCATTCTTGATGTTTAATGAATGGAAGATGGAGAGGAATAGACTGTACTGGAAAAGCTGATACAGATCGTTCATCGGAATTGCACAACGTCTATATATATAATATTACTTAATAATATAACCGTGGCATAGACACGTTTAATGCATGTAGCGTACGCCTTCTACGCGTTCTAACAATGACACATACATACTGTACGACACATAACAAGGTGAAGGCTCAATCAAGTATGTATGCACTTACGATAGATATACAGCATAGTACAGCACAGCAGCTCTTAAACCCTCTCTACATCTCCTCTTTTCCATGACAGGAGTAACACTAACAATAATGTGCACCAAACCTCTGAAACGCTGGGATTAAATAGGCATCTTGAATATTCATTACGCACTGGTGTGGATTGGTAGCTAGTGCACCATTCATGCGCAATGAGTAACCAAGTGCCTACCGCCTTCCAGCACCCAGAGGTCGGCGCCCCAAAAAAACTCATACACAAACCCATTATAAATAATACTAAATACACATGACAAATATGCCACAAAACACCCATACAGTTCGTGACAGTTAGGAATTGAAGCCCAGAGTCCAAATATGCAGTGGTCTGGTATAACATTATTTAAAAACTCAACACAACTAGCAAGCATTTGCAGTCTAATAACATGCAGCTGGATCTTGCAAAGGACAGCTGATACACAACACGGCCACTGGACTCGCTGATGCACAGAAATCAGCAAAGAGCTGTGTGAAAATATGAATGTGGAGGTGGTGCTTAAAAACAAATTGCTGCTAAGCACAAAATGTTTGGTTCTAAGGCAGCAGATGAGCCACTGGCTGAGGCCATGAAGAGACTAGAAATATAATTATTCAACATTCTAGTCACTGGGGGAAGTTAGAGAGAGTTTTGAGTTTTTATGAACATCCATCAACTGGATCCCCAGACACTCAACGAACAGTGTCCATTGCTTATTGATACAGTCACCTGTAGAGAAGCTGCTGATCCGGATATAGCTGGTGATGGAAATGGATAGCCTTCCAGACCTTCCCAAAGCAGAAATGACAAAGATGGAGCTGTTTACATACAAAAGTACACCCCTCTTATTTTTTAAAATATTTGAATCTAAATTTTCATGTGACAACAGTAAAGAAATGACACTTTGCTTTAGTGTATATTTGCTGTCTCCTCAAAATAACTCAAAACACAGCCATTAAGGTCTAAACCGCTGGCAACAAAAGTGAGTATACCACTAAGTGAAAATGGCCAAATTGGGCCTAAAGTGTCAATCTGTTTACCACAGTGCTCACTATCCGTTAGGGATGGGAATTGATAAGAATTTAACGATTCCGATTCCATTATCGATATTGCTTATCGATCGATTCCTTATCGATTCTCTTATCGATTCTCTTATTGATTGTCATTGGGTGTATTAACTCGCTTTAATAACTGATAGGAACATGCACATACTCATAACGCGTCTCGTTAGCTCTGCTGCTGCTTGACTGACTTGTTGTTGCTGTGTCGCTGAGTAGTAGAACACGCGCAGTGTTCAAATTATACCATGAGCTTCGGGGGTACAGCTTTTTCCTATTTTATAGATGATTTCATGCGCTTATTTGCATATATATGATGTCATTATGCAATAATTTGCATAAAGCTTAATAGTTGTGTCAGCAAGGTAGATAGTAAGGAATATAAATCTTTAGCCAAATAATCACAAACTCACTACGGAAATGTATATTAAATTATAATTATTACTTCGGTAGTCTATATTTGAAGTAAACAATTATACTAAGGGATGGTGAAAGATCGAAAAATAATTCTCAAAGAAGGCTGGCTTGCCCAGGGCCAGGCCAGCTCAGCGGCATGTTTCTCCTTCTCTTAAAACATCCATGGTCGTGTCCCGCTGTCCCCCGTACCTACACCGGCCCCCGCACCCTGTCCCCCCTCCCCTTCTACCTGCCTGCAGTGCCGTTGCACATGAGGAGAAAGCAGAGAGGGGAGGGGCTGCTCCTCAGTCACGAAAGATAGAGGAGACTGTTTTGGTGGCCACACGAGAAATAACTTGTTTTACCACGATATGGACAATATTTGCTTGGCACAGAGAGCATCAGGAGCTGCGTGAACTTTTAGCTACCTAGCTAGACTATGACTGAGAGAAACATATGGACAACAAAATTAAGACAGTTCTGAAAACCTGTTTAGATGACGAGCTGCTCATTATATTTACCACAAAGCACAACGCATGATGATATACATGGCAGTCAAAACCATAGGCAGAGATTAAAGTTGATTCAGCCACTTACTCATAGATTCGCTGACAAACCAGCACCTGCCCGGGTACATAAGTTTCGACAGCTAGTGGTGATATCAAAGAACCAGTCTGAAAATACTCTCCGTTGGGCTGTATCATTTCTTTGGTACGTAGTAAGGGTTTGAAAATCGTATTTGTTTAGATTATTTCCAGAATTTTTGGTAATGGTAATACTTCATTTGAATACATACAATTTATTTTTTATTAAATATTTTATTACATTTGTTCAGTACCCCCCAAACTATTATTTTCATCCCTTTTGGAGGTTCCAAGTCTCAACTAGGGGGGTCGGACCACCCCAGTACCCACCGTAATTCGAACACTGAACACATGACAGTCCTGCAAAAGGATTGCGTGCTGTTGCCAAATGCTTCTGCATATTGGAGGAAGTTCCCCCCTTTGCCGAAATTAAACTTTTACAACTGTTGCAAATGACTGCATTGGCATATTTCTGAGTGAAATATAACCCCACTTTAGATCGCTTCTGCCTCGATGACATGTTTGCTGCGTAACCAAAAGAACGCAGCACGTGTGTGACGGTCGTGACTCATGACACATTTGCAACGAGCGGAACCGTTAAGCGGAATCGTTAAGCAGGTACACTAAAGCCCGATTCACACCAGATCAGGCAAAAAATCCCCGTACGCCATCGTAATGCAGACACACATGTACACTGCAATCAACATCGTAATCAATCTTCCGCATCTACGAGATGGTGGGCAACATTGCATACAACTGTCCATCTCCAGCAAGGTGACTGACAGGAGCTGTTTTCAGTTTAGTAATAATTGACAATACAAAAACTATCTACAGAGCTTGTCTTGCAATCTTATCATCTTCATAGATGAAAGCGACATATTAGCTCTTTCTCTGAGGTAAATCTACTTCCGGTTCTGGCACCGTACGGCGAAGCACCGCAAAAGTTGGATTATTTCAACTCTTGCGACACACCCGCCGCACCGCATCCACATTTTGCCGGTTCCGGTAGATTAGCCGCAGCGGTGCGCATTGCTTCCTATTGAAATGAATGGACTTCCGCCGCAATGCAACCAGTTTGCCAGACCTGGTGTGAATCGGGCTTAACGATTCCAAGAAATTGATTCACTGGGAACCGGTTCTCGATTACCATCCCTACTATCCGTGATGTGAAATTCCATCGAGTAGGAGCATTTCTGGGCAACCTTGAACAGCCTACAGACTCCAGAATAGATGTTGTCTTTGTGAATTTTGGACATTCTGATGAAACATTCTGCACACACATCTTTACATAACAGCCAGATTTTGTGCATAAACAGAAAGGAAATTCTGCACTCAGGCAAGCATTTAGCCCCCTGTGACAGCACCTGATTCATGCACAAACATTACACTGGGGCTATTGCTTTCTCTTTGACCTGCAGACCATTGAGAGCTGAAGCCACGACAGCAGCCCCAGCATCGGTCTGTGCCACAAGATTATCCTTAAAATTGTAGCCCTGCATGTTCTAATTTAATACATCAAAAACAGACTGAGCATCTTGCCCCCGAGAAACATAAAAAAAACAATAAAGTGCTCCTGGATTTTACCTGCACTATCCACATAAAGACATAATGACAGAGTTGAGCATGGCAGGTAATATCAGTTGTTTCATCCACCTGCCATCCAAAAAAGGGAGCATCCTGAATTTCATATCTGATCTGATAAGAAAATTGGCTGCAAGAATTCCTTTTGAATGCTATGGGACGTACCAGAAAACACAGTTGAGGACTCAAATTGTGTGCTCAGGACACAGTCATATTTAGCTAATGTTTCTGTGAACTCTCTGTAATTCCCCTTGTTGGATGATTCACTACTCTCATCATGTCCTCTAACCTCTTAAGAATCGGTCCCTGATTGTCAAATTCCACCTAAAAAACATACCCAAATTAACTGTTTGTTACACTGGACCTGAAGCAAGTACATACATAAGGAAAATCTTAGAATTTTTTGGATATGTAAGATCTATTTTAAATAAATGTACACAGTGAATATGGCATAAGATGAAATAAAGAAAATGCATAATTTATATCTGTTTTTATTTTTCTACATCCACTTTAAAAGACATCTACAAAGTCATATTGAGATAGTGTCCTGAAAACAATTCTAATCATGTCTCCCAGTGGATGACAACATATGTCTAAAATTTTTGAATGATAGACTGAACAGCCAATGAGCTATAGCGTTATTTGTAAAAGTATATTTTCACACAAAAATGCGCCTTGATGACGTTTTCATCAGGGTCATGAGACAGACTACCAATCTCTTTTTTCAAATATATCTGGCATACGTAGGTTAATTTGCACGATCTTGGTAATTGATAACATCTCTGTTTAATGAGGATGATGATTTATGACGTTGCTATGACACATTTCAGTGCGGACCGCGATTCATAAACAAAGCCATTCGGTTGCTTCCTGGTACATTCATAAACGATGCGGTCCTGAATTTGTCATCTTTTTACATAACAGTATGGATTTTACCTGGGAAAACTATGCTCTATGTCATTACTGGGACTCTTTGATGATGAAAAAGAAAGATTTTCGTCTTTAAGTACTATATTATTTGTACAATATGTTATTTCATCAATGCGGTTTGCAAACTAATTGCTTTGTTTTGATGGCACGTCCTTCTCATTATCACTCGTAATGTATTTGTTTTAATAGCTATTGTATAACAGAGACATTTGCAAAATTCCTTAGTTTTAAAATTAATAAAGAAATGTAACATGTATATATTACCTAAAAATGTAAGTTGTGTGGAGTAATTCTAGTCCATCTTAAGAATGGCTACACGTTAACAGGGTGCTAAACTCAGATTATGACATGCTATGTTTTCGTTCTGATAGCTATTATAAAAGTGAGACATTTGCTAACTTCCTGAGTTTTTAATCTTTCTGAATATATGAGACATGGATATATAACCTAAAAACTGTAATTATGGAATGTGATTCTATTCCACCTTAATTTTCTTCTAAGTTTCGCCTCATAAGGAAGAAAATCAGGTTGACAATATTAGCATTGTCTGCCATTGTGTGCAATTTGCTAGCTGGCTAGTTCACCCCTGACACTAGCCTAGCCTACTGTATGAATGAATGAATGAACAATCTAATGAAACGATACTAAACTGGAAGGAGAAAATGTGGTAATAAGGTTAAACTGAATCAATAAATGTGATGTATAATGTATGAAATGTATGATGAAAATTAGCTAGTAATTTTATCAAGCAAATACCAAGAAATAGGTTGCAGCAGTTTGTCTTTCAACTACACTTGCATAATCCGCGATGGGACTGTGGTTGAATAGCTTCAGCGTCTTTTTATAATTCAAAATCGCTGTCAATCAAAAGGAAATGCAGTATTTCGAGAGCCATTGAGAGAGAGAGTTGGGTCAACTCCATTCACTTCTTCAGTCAGTTTTTTTACAGCAATGGCGGATCATGGAGACCCTCAACAGATCCCAACAAACTGAGCTACTACATGTGTTGCCGATGAGAAGCAATGTTTCATCAGCTCCTTACTGAGGTAATGACTTTAAAATCTGAATAGTGTTTTAAACCTGCATTACAGACATATTTTAGCTCACATTGAGCGTAAGTTTATAAAAATAACAAATTTAAATGTTTGAGGAAAACTAGCTAATGTCAACAGTTAACACATTAGTGTAACGAAAAAGACTCCCGGACAGATTATCCACACATAAATATTTATTAAGCCGGAAATACCCAGCAATGAATTAGGGGAGGCAGAGAGAATGGTCAAGCGGAATATGGCAGTAGGGCTATAGAACGGGCGTGGCAGTCAGACAGGGGTGCGTTTCCCGTACAACGATGCAACTCGGTGGTTTAACCACCATAGTACGATGCATCTTTAAAGAAATCAACTAGCTAGTCACTACTGTTTCCCGAAACCATGGTACCTGTGTCGCAGATCCATGGTTTGAACTACATTGGTTGAAGCTGTCGTTATGACGTTCTTCTTCTTCTTCGACCTAATGGCGGACTGGTGCTATGAGCACATATCGCCACCTGCTGTAAAGGTTGGTTATTTTCTCTTTTCGACTGCGCTTCCTTAGTGACGATGTGGAGTAATTACGTTAACAACTCAACATTCATTCTTTGCACAATAAAATATATACATATATAAACAATGTTGTCTTCTCTGATCCCAAAATC